>DWMY01000989.1:0-17365 GCA_018249775.1 Heliconius hecalesia formosus | reverse complement strand
GAGAACAGTAAACATTACACTATACAAGGTGACTTTACTTGACGTCATTGACCTTCACTCCGACCATCACATTTGACGGCCGTAATCCGAATGATGACGCCGTATTTACATTCGACTTCAAGTCCTAGCACTGACGACTAACAACCTGCTACCTCGAATCCGCGACGATTAGATCATTCAAATTATAACGCCAGGTGATTAGAATCAATCGACGAAATATACGAGCTCAGAATCTTGTACACAGATTGTGAAGGAGCGACCAAGACGCTACTGGCTTCGTATACTATTGACGTTATATCAATTAATTTGTTAACAAAATACTGTAAATATAGAACGTTACAAATGTCGTAATAACACTATAATTATTATTGAACGTAAAATCATATCAATTTAAGATAATTAAGTAGTAATAAAACTGAACCTTAAAAATCCGAATGAGTCATCGTATCGATTAGGTACGTACAATTGGAATTATTTAAACAATTAATAATATAATCGTAATTTTGCTGTAATCAAAGCAATGACTGCAGTCTGTAGTTTGTATGTGTGTAATACACACATTGTTATATGGTAGTCTTCATCACATAATACATGTATAAATAATTTTTACCTAACTTTTTATTTTTACACTTGTTATTGCGGAGCGTAGGGGAGAACTAAAATATGATTTCCTGAGACTCCTACTAGAACAGGAAAAAAGGGCTTCATATGAATATTTTCAGAAAATCAACAAACACTTTCAGTACTTAGATTATATTCACGAAATTACGTCAGCAAATGAGTTTTCATTATGACGCGAGTACTCGGTCCTCGCGCACTCTCTCATCAAACAAAGATAATGAGCTCCAAAGCCAGCAATTATTGCCGGACAACTACTTCACACAGTTATAATTAGGTTACGACCTCTCAATCGCTTCATCACTATCAACCTACATCCAATAAGCAGATATGAGATTTGTAGGAAACCATGTCAAAAACTGAATCAATAAACTAAATAAAATTTCAATTTGAAATACGGGTACAGCAATACTAAAAGTTCAGTTTTAAAATGACCTAAACTAATAGTAAAAAAAGTACATATTCTTATAGCATGATCCGATGTGCTAGAGAAAAAGCCACTAAGATTCGTTACGAAAGTAATCTCTTGTGTTATCAGGAATCGCGTGTTAGAGCGAAAGGTCTGGCCGACTCTGATATCAATTATATCGTAATCAATGAATGACACCTCAATGTCGCTCGGTCGCTATCTTCTGCAGAACATCATTACAATGTGACATATAAATAAATTGTTAGAAACCTGCTATTAATTTTGCACAAAATATTGAGGAAATCTCAGTAATTTATTAATATGTATAAAAATTGTAATAATTACGATTATATTAAGTACCTTGTTATTACATTAAATAGTCGCTTAATATACTCGAGTGTCTTGATTAGTTCCACTGTAATTACATTAACAGATAGCACCTATCAATAATGGAAATTACGACATTCCCAGATTGTATCTGTTTACTTCAAACTTCAACTTTGAAGGTATGGTAATGGAATAAAATGGTAATGTATAATATGCTTATAATATAATGTACTTAGGGTCAGCCGGCACCGGATGTCATCCTCCCACTTACACCTGGAAGAGAAACCGCCGACCCTTCATCTAAAAATATCAGGGATCATGCCTGAACCTAAAATAGATTACAATAAATCTCATTTGGTGAGTGATGAACTCTTAAGCTTTATATTTTCTAATTATAACTCTTTGGATATATTTAAGAATGCAAAGAATATTGTTATACGAGCTCGCGTTAGACAGATCAAAGTGTAAGTCATTATCCTAAATGTGAAGCGGATGTATAAAAGCGAACATTTGATCACAATCTCATCATGCCAATTAAATGAGACTTACAAATCGAGATGGGAAATTAACTGTCACTCAATTAAGAAATAATCGATGTAAATCTTAGTAGCAACCTTTAATCAAGATTACAATGATCTGATTTATTTCTGTGGACATATTTAACATAAAGTGCAAGTAAGATTTCTAATAGTTCATTCAGTTAAAACTTACGATGTCTTTAATCATATGTTTTAAATACAAAAGGAATCACGGCTATCACTTATCGTTTTAAGGTTATTTGAAATCATACGTCTCCTCGCTCGCGCGTGCGTCGACGCTGCCGCTGATACTCATTAGATAGAACATCCGGCAATTAACACTTCTAGTCTTCTCGTATAATGCTGCCAGCAGGCAGCAACGTGTGTACAGGGGTAAAAGGAAAATTAAGATTTTACCTTACTTTAATATAACATTAATAACAAATTCCTTAATTATTATAATAATTGTAGACTAAAAGTAATCAGGTACATTTTTGGTTTTAGCGAAACTATTATTAATATCACAAAATTGTGTCACAAAATCTCTCAAATGTAGATTTTGTGTTTTATTCTATATATCTTGGCACTGCTATTTCAATAATTAGTGATATATAGATCAACAGCATATGACTGCAAAAAGCAATATTGCCTGGAACGACATACACTATAAGAAAGCTTTCCAGTTTAGGGTGATGGTTAGAACCCATTTTCTGCTATTGGTAAATAAATTTATAATATTAAGTGTACTTATATAGCAAGTAGCAATATAAATATTTATTTAAATGTAACATCTACACATTATTATATCTGTTTCATTACAAGTCCGGTATAATTTTATTAGATGGGGAAAAAACACGTATAGACTTAAAGACATTCATTGTAATTCAGATCTTACTATTACTCATGGATACTGATAACTGTAGCGACTGTATACTGCAAAGGTTCATTAGCAGTCCGGTCACGCTCCGGTATCGCTAGATAGATTATGTCGCTTATGAAAAACAACATACTGCTGTAGATGAACAGCTAGCAACAACATTGACGAAAAAATATACGGTTATATTCACTACAACAAAAACAACTCGATAGCCTTTGCATAGTTACAAAGTTTGTATTTGCTTCAAGTTCTATAATACTTTACAGGGATACCTATGATGCAGTATTGTTTTATTTTACAATAAATAAGTCAAATATTAGGTCGGACTATGTTAGGTGATCGCTAGCAAAGTAGAACCTGATAAGTCACTATGTTTTCAATTTTTCATTTCTTAGAGACTGAATTACATATGCAAAACATGAACCGGATGCATTGCATATGCAAAACATGTTTATTTAAGTATTATCAATATATATAAAAGGACTTGTGCTGACTGACTGAGGTAAGACGCACGAAGAGCCGTAACCGCTGTGCGTAGAAACGTGAAATTTGGGCAGATGTTTATTTACATGTTCTGGACATCCACTAAGAAGGGAATTTGAAAAAATTTTACCCTAAAGGGATGAAATAGGGGTTGAAAGTTTGTATGGAATTTTTTTTTTATCTGCACTGATTTTTATAAAATTTGAAATTCAGACTCTTAAAAATATTTAATTGAACACGTGTTTCATGGTTTTTAAGAATTCACCCCCTAAGGGTTCAAATAAGGGGTTGAAAGTTTACATGGAAAAATCTTTAAATTGCCACCGATTTTTATAAAAAATTAAATTCAGACTTGGATTCCCTCCTAATAAGCGGGCGAAGCCGCGCGCGCTCTCTAGTAAAATATAAATACTACCGCAAAAATAACCGTCGATTTAATCAATTTACATTATTATCAACTCCTTTATATTTTTGATAGTATATTGTTATGCCAGTTTAATATACATAGTAAACGTTAAAAAAGTCAAAAGTAAATAGGAAGCAAGGTAATGTAGCTACACAAATCCAGTTTAACGTGCTAGCGTGCTTATCTAATGGGTATTGTTCCGTGCTAGTTGCGGCACCGGACCAAATTACATGCTGATTGCATGTTGCTCTTAGGCGCTAGGTGCACGAAATCATTCTATTAAGCCTTAAGCAATTTAAATTGCACTACTGTGTTTAAAAATATGTTATGTTAAGAGTTTTTGTAATATAAAATAGTTACCATATATATTCAGTCTCCATTGACTGCTATAACTTATAATATATATATATATATATATATATATATATATATATATATATATATATATATATTATAAGATATATAAATATATATATATAAAAACAATTCTTACGTAATATACATAAAGATATAACATTATGTAGGAAATTTGGTACTAATAGGACCAAGTTTAAGTTGAAGGGAAATCTTTGCAAGTCTAACCAAGAAGAGATTTTTGTGAGAAAAAAGTTGTGAAAAGAAAATATTTGTAAAAACAAAAACTCCGACTGCATAAAACTAAAAATAAAATAAACAAGCCCAATAGTTTATTAGGATTAACAGTCGGGACCTCTTTAAATTATGCGGGGTTCCTGATAAAGATTTTATTGATTGAATAATTACTTATAGGTTAGGTTAGTTGTTAATCCTAATAAACTATTGGGCTTGTTTATTTTCTTTTTAGTTTTATGCAGTCGGGGTTTTTGTTTTTACAAATATTTTTTTATTTTTCACTTTTTTGTTAGAATTTATTATGGTAATGAAAATCATGATATACCTTTTTGAAATCCTTTTATTGAGCTCTTGAATTTAATACCCATATTGTGGTATTCGAAGCGATTTTTTTTTTTTTCACTAAGTCCAATGGCGTCCCACAGCAGCCGTGATTGTTTTTTTTTAACGTCACCTATCTAAGAACACTTGGGCTGCTAATACGAATCTAACAATACCTCAATAAACTAAATCCGTTCAGCGGTTCTGGAGATATGAGGTAATTAAGAATATTACATACATACAAGATACGCGCGAAAAACATAATCCTTCCTTAGCAGTCGGGAAAAAGAGCAAAAAGGATTGCGTTAAATATTTCGATTTCGAAAAATGGAAAAAATATACAGCTTCACGGCCGTAATGACTAGTATAAATAAAAGAAAACGGGGATTGAGACCAATGACGTTATTGTTAACTGAGACAGTCGAAAAGACCGTAAGCCGCTAGTTCTTAGTTAGTAGCTCTGCGCGGCGCAGCAAATGGAAGGGTGCGGCGTGTCAGATGAAACGAAAGGTGGTTCGCTTCGGAGCAACTGCTCGACCAAAACGGCAATTTCTCGAACGACATAACGACCACGACGACTAACTTTTGTATGCAAAACGCTGCATAAATCCCGTTCTGCTAACTGATTGCAAGCGCACAGTCACGAGCCACTCGGCGGCTTGTATTCGTCAACAATTACAAATAGAATAGAAAGAGAAAACGTTTCTGTTTATAACAATACGATGCGTTTGTTGATAATATGCAGAATATGTAACGTATCAGTATTTTTGATTTAATAAGCTGTGTTTTAGTTCTTTAAGTAATGGATGTTTTAAGTCCAGTAGACTTTGCCACGAACTGTTAAATATTTAATGAAATGCGCCCGCGCGTATACCGCCTTTTATCTCCTAATCATATATTTCAATTGCGGTCTGCATCTATTAATATACTTTACATAAGGGCGCAGAATAATTTTGTATCGTTTTATATATTTGTTTTTTTTTATTAATTTTGTATGGTATTTTTATTTTTTTATGTATTTTCATATTTTATTAATAACTAAGTGACGACACAGGTATATATAGAACAAATTATTATATGTATAATAAAAGCAAAGTAGCCTTCAATAAATCATATTAAACTGGAGCAGAAATAAACACATTAGAATAAACTATGTCGTTATAATTCTCAACAATCAATTTAGTAATTCTCAAAGTGAATTATTTAAATTAACTAATTATCAGTGATAACAACACTCAAAATACTTAACTAACGAACACTGAATATTCCAGTGCTTTATCTTGGTTTGAAACAACCAAATTCTTAATGATAAAAGTGTATAAAGAAAATATTTGATAAATGAAGTATTGTCAAGGTCTCTAATGATGTAATAGCAACAATAATAGATTTAAATTGTGAGAACTGAAAATGGTGAGAATTTTATTGCCGCGCGTCGTCATACGGGCTCGCTGTAACCTCTATAATTGAGCGAGATGACATCATGATAGCGCAACACGTTGATAAGACTTGATTCACAGTATGAAAATATTTTAAAGATATATTATAGATAGAAACTAACCTTTTTTTGCTTGTTTTTCACGCTCCTTTTCCTTTTCTCTTGCTTTCTTCTCGCGTTTTTCTCGCTCTTGCTTTTCTTTTTCGAGCCTCTTGATTTCTTTTTTCATTTCCTTTTCACTTTTCTTGGACTTAGTGTCATCAATTTTCTCAGATAATATGAAAGTCCCCGTTTGGATCTTCGGATCCACTTCTTCTTTGGGCCTCATCTTCACTGGCCTTAACAATAACTTCACACGATGAAAATATAAGAATAGCCACAAATTTTCGTATACAAGCACTCCCTTACCACCGGGACGCTCGAGCGTCGTGAAAATTTTCGATATTGGTTCGGCACAGATCGGCGGCAAGCTGATAGTTTATCGCTAACGTTTAAGCTAATCGCGATTGGCGGAGGAGACGTAGTTATCACAGATACCAAGTGTTCGTAAGCGCGGGTCGCGATAACGTGGGGATCAAAGTGGACGGGGCAAGCGGAGCACCGGTCGCGACGGCACCTCAACTAGGACTGAGGAGCGCGCGCGGTGCGCAAGCGACGCAAGCAGGCGGAGGGCAGCATACTCTATAAATAAAGCTTCACTTCCTATAACATTATATAGAATCAGAAAACGATTTATGGCCATTGAACTCATGAAAGCTTTTCGCAAATAATGATACATTAAATCCAAGGATACCAAGGGCCCTTATGTCCTTCAGCTAGAATACCAAACGCTAGTGTACTACATTTTCTAGCGTTATCAAGACGCGCCAGCGTGTCCAGCCAAGTTAAAAAACGTGGAAGTGGAAAAGTGGAAACGCGCAGTGTGTATTTTAGACGAACAAGCTACTTTTGGGCCGTTTATAATTTATAAACATGCATAAAATGTAACTCATTTGTTTAGCTTGTGATGTATATAAAATTTCAACAAAAAGTTTACTTACACGGTAATTGATATATTGATATTTAAAAATTGGTATTCTTGTGACTGACTCACTCATCAAAAACTTAACTTAATTCTGGGTAACAAGAAATTTTATGTTTGGTACCAATATAGATAATATTGAGAAAAAAAAACTGAACACGAACTATAGATACTATGAAAAAAATTAAACATAAAAGTTAGATCAAAGAATGTGAGAAGATAAAGCGATTTTAAAAATAACAAAGAAATATTGATTAATAGAAATAATTTCTTAACAAAAAGTATTTGGTTTGGTGATTGGTGGTAAAAAATAGCGCAGAGAAATTTAGAGTTTGAAATTTATCCCGAAATATCTCAGAACTCAATACCCATTGAGCTTCCATTTCTTTTGTCGGTCATTGAGTAGAGAACTAACGTTACTTAACATTTAACTTGTCTGGCAATTTACATTTACGTTTTTGATGGGATGTCTTATAATGATGTTTGCTTAACATTCCATAAAATGGGTTATTTATTAAGAAGTAGGTACTGTTACAGTCAATATTCTCAATACTTTATTTTATTATTTTAAAGGAACATAATAATGAGTCAAAATTGTGAGGAACGCCTTCATTAAATACATTAATTGCGAATTGCAAAGTTTAAAGCATCGCTTACATTTTAAAGTCAGGTAAGCTTTGCCAAAAGCCGCCAAAACCGGTAGTTTGGAAACAAAACTCTGCAGACGTAGGAAAGTTGGAGTTGTTCAAGCGGAGGGCAAAAAGCGTTTCCCAAGAGCCGGTGAGACGTGACGCAACGCTTGGCCACGTGTGACCGCCCTGAGAAAGTGCATTTACGACAACCACTATAAATATTTTTTTACTATGACATGTTACCGAAACTATTAATTAAAGTCCATACAAAAATAAAGTAATATATAGATAATAGTATAATTAGAATGTTAGATTCTAATTAAACTAAAGATCGAACATTGTTGGTAGAACAATGCTGTAAGCAATATTTGTTTGCTAATAAACAAAAATCATTACTGGTACCTATTTAAATTTTTATTGAAAGACGTTCTTGATTTAAAGGTACCAAGCAGTTTTAAATAATGAATTCTATTTTTTTAGCTTCACGCAGTATCCCGCGTATGGCTGTATAGACAGTCGGAAAATAGTGTTAATCTTTAGAACTCATCTCAACGCCGCGTTTTGTCGTATTGCACATTCTGAGGACATAACTTCTTTCTATAACAATTGCTATCGATGAAATGGCAAAAAAAATATAATTCAAAATGATCGGAAAGTATATGTGGATAAGAGCCGGAATGTGAGACGCCAGGCACTTCTCTATCGAGACGTGGAACTTGCACTGCACATGATTGTTGCAGGTACAGACGCGGAAATGAAAGTAATCGCTTACACTCTGACCGGCGCGGCCCGTCAGGCCCGCTAAGCCTTGCGGTTACTTTTTTTTAAATATATCAAATTACAAATCAAACATTTTTTTCCTTTATTGAAATGTCGATTAAACTACTGTCTTACTGTCGATTTAACTTTCCGATATTCATTTTGGATCTTAGATCTTAAATTATAGTTTATTAGGAAAAGAATGTTTTTTTACAATCTTTAAATCTTATCGTAAGTAGCAAATTAATGAAGTTATTTAAATTATTAACACAAAAATATATTGAAATTAAACAAAGTTAGACACTAAACAATAAAATTGTGCCGTACGGTAATGTAATAAAAAAAGTACAAGAATACGGTTATCGATAGATAAAGCATGACTCGGCTACTACTGATATTATATTTTAACATTCTAAAATAGATCATATTTATAATTTAGGTAATTGACTTCATATCATAATCTATTTGAAATAAGATAGATTCATTAATTTAATGCATTTTGTATTATTTTTTTTACATCATGAAATTTACAATACAAATTATGTTATTTCTTTATCTTCTTTATTTATCTTTTATCTTTATCTTTATTTATAAAGCTACGAGTATGGTTTTTGAAAAAGAAAAATAGTTTAATGCTTTGTCACTTGCTGGGTAGCCAGACAGAATGGGGCGACAAACGCTCTTCACCTCGTCCACAATTATCAACTTCTTCACACTTGCCCTTCAGAAGGTGATGTGTGAAGGTGTGTTTAAAGTGACCTTCCTTCAGTATCATCGATATTGTGCTCTAGGAGGTCAACCGAGGGGCTCCACCTCCCTCTCTTACCACTCACTCTCACTTTACGATTCTTTCTTTGCAATTCTTGCGACATTCATTCTCTCGACGTGCCCAAACCACTTAGGCACGTTCTTCTTCATTCTTTACCGCGGCATCCTCGCTAGTAAAACACTAAGTACACTTTCTGTTTTTCAGGATAAATGGACGACTTTTAAAACTTAATTTCCTTATAGCTATCGACAAGTCATATAAACCAATAGAAAGTGCAATAAGATTGATAGTCGTCAAGGAAGCAATAAATATTAAAGGCGCAGTACAATATCAGGCAACTTTCACGCGAACGCGAGCCTACGAGCCGACGCGGCGACGGTTGGTTTGTTTTCCAACCTACGCCGGAACTCATCCTATAGGTACCTGTACCTATATCAATGGGAGAATCAGATCGATATAAGAAATTAGTTGACATTTTAAATAATGTGAGACAAATAACTCAAACGTCTGGAGTCTTATTTCACTCTCTCTCACTCTTATTACTGGTCAACGGCAGTTTTTTGATTCGTTATTTACATCAGTGTCAGTGCTTCTCGACAGCGATTCGGGTTGTTGGGTGTGTTACATTTTTGGCACTCATCTAAACTTATAATTTTATTACATAACTCTAAGGTTTTATGCTAAAACTTTGAGTTTCTCATGCTATATTGTTTGGAAAAGGGCCTATTTTAAAATAAATTTTAGTATTTAAGAAGAATGTAATATGTAAAAGCGCAAAATATTTATTTAAAAAATCTTTAATATGAGGTTACTCGGATCATATTTAAAGAATTCATATTTTTTATCTTTTTGTAGATAGTTCGTACGTATATGAGAAAGACATATTAGTGAGAGTGATCCCAAGAAAAAATTAAAGTAGCCGCCATCATAAGATGAGAACACTCGGAAGATTTTACCATAACGTTTACTGTACTTAGCGAGTTGCGGCTTCAGAATGATACCTAGAGTGGTATTAAATGTGCTTTTAAATTAGCAGAACGTCAAAACATTAAAAAAATCTATAAAGAAATTGGAATGGTTTGTCAAGATTGGTTCATGTTTGGTCATTCAGTACCATAGATGCGAAGAATAGTGCCACGAATATGTTCCGATATAGGAGGCAGAAAAGATCCGTATACGAGTATGTGTGATTTGTGTGTTAGTCGTTAATATTTATCTCAATAATGATTATTTCAACTTTTTTGATGTTTGAAAACTTTTTTATGCTACAAAAAAATATTTAGAATTTATTTTATGTTCGATCCTATTCGCCCCGCAAAATGGGACGAATGAGATATTTCTGTTTTGTGGGTTTATGTTAATTATTTGAAGAATTTATGAATAATTTAAGTTTCGTTATGTTTTTAAAAGTTTCATATAGTGGTTTAGTATGATTTTCATATCCTTAAAGAAAAAAATATCCGATTGCTGTTATATATATGCGACCTGTAGTTACTGATAAATGTTACGATACTGCAAGCTTTCCGCGATGACACAACTTATAGATACTCATCTTCTAAACGCACTATCTACGACACAGCGTCTGACACGATGGTTGTGGCGTTTTGTTGTTGCGCTTAATAAATGCACGGAAGGTGGCGAACGAACGGAAGGTGACGACCGAATTGTCTTAACACTAGGTTATATATACTACGGTTTTTTCATCGGTATAATTGATATTTTGTTGGTATCTAGTATTGGATCCATGTCAATCAGTAAGCATAAATAGCTGTCAACTGAAATAGAAGCAATGGGAAAACATTTAGTGGGCAACAAAATTAGTGTGAACATATGTACAAAAGACATCATATAAAGTTAGTCATAAAGTTTTATTAGGTGTAAGTTATTGTCGGCGGATGTCACCCGCCGTCACCCGGCGTCACCCTATATACGGACGCTTCCGGGAGCGGCGACCGGGCCCGGAACGTTTTAGCGATTCATTTACTCTCAGCTCGGAACTTGTCACTTGTCGATCAGGTATGAAGCATTGACATCAATAAACTGCTCACAAGATATTGTTAACTTACTTCGACATAGCACTCGCTTAGGAAGCTTGAGTCGCTTAGGAAACTCCAGAAGTCGAGTAGAGAAGAGTCGAGAATAACAATAAGTCGAGAATATAAATGAAAATATATGTCATAAACTTTATTCGATACATAATATATCCTCCAATTCACTTAAAATATATTTTTTGATTTATCAGTTTCGTGACAGTTCTTATTAAAGAGTGAAGGTATTTTGTAAATTTAAGGTATTACAAAAAAAAACTAAATTTGATGTTTTTTTCCTTCATTTGAAAAAGCAGTAGGTGTAGGTTTGTGAAGGAAAAAAAACGAAAAAATAAATAAATTCAAGGTAAGGTTAAAGTAAAGGTAACTTCAAATAATTTAAGTAAACTGCTACAAACTATGTTATTAATAATGTTATGATAAGTTTTATTAAACAGCCATTTTCCATTGACAAACAACAATTCAATTACACCGCGTTTTATCAGTCAGACTCGATGTGAACCTCGGTGAGTGGACGTGGCGGGGTCACCGGTCACCGGTCACCGGTCAGGCGGTGCATACGTTTGTTACCTCGTAATCCACTGTCGGCTTAGTAGATACCGGAAAAGCTCAAGTGATATCCTCGATGTATCGACGTCACGGGAGTTCTGCTAGCCAGTACAGCAACGACGACGGATTCAAACATCATTTCATTAATCACTCAAGGAGCATCAAACAAAACAATCTAAAAGCCAACGTGAAATAATAATGTACCATATAAAACGACTCTGAAATCATTGTGACTGAGTCTAAAAGAGAATTTCACGCTATCAAAAAGGAAACTTAATCCCACGCCTCAAATCAAATTACCGCTTGACCGCAATTCCTCTGACAATTTTAAGCACAAAAGAGTTTTTAATCACTTTCTTTACCTCATTTCTCTTACAGAGTGCTAGATCATTTACTTTCAAGCGATTTTTTTATATTTTGTTGTTGTTGGTGCTTTTTAAATAATCTTACTGATCGAAAATAGCTTTCTAAACGAAGTGAACGATATTATATACGTTACATAGAGAAATAACCATTTAGTTTAACGTTCAATACCTACAATTGTAATAAATTTGCTATAACTTTCGTTGTAAACTTCTTTTTTATTGAACCTCTTTAAAAACATGCATTCGATATATTACTGTCGCACAAGCAATAGTAATCAAATAGTTGCTATACAATTATATCCTTTTAACCCCGTGTATACACTGACGTGACGACACACTGGCGTATTGATCACTTTCATCAAACTTTAATGAGATCCGGCTAGACTGTATGATAATCTCAGGTCAACGAATTAATAACTTAGAAATGTGAGTAGGTAGATACTATGATTTACTATTTATCATTACAATAGCTACTTTTATTTTAAAAAATCAATGCTGTAACTCCAAACTTAGGAAAGAAAAATACATTTTCAGAAAACACAAAATAGTAAACATTGCGTTATGATTACCTTTCTTTTGGTTTATATATTGCCAAATAATAACTCTAAGAAACTATCTACTCTATCTACTAGCTGAACTTTGTCTCCCTATTTCAACAGCGTTGAAATTTTTTGAATTGGATTCCAAAGAATTATATTGGGAAGTAAAATGAAGAGGAAACCAAACCTGCGCTACGCCAGAAGGAAATGTTTTATCTACTACCTAACACAAAGCGAGTATACTTGTACATATATCAAAGGTCTGTATTTACGCGGTCGTCACTGTGCGCCTGCGCAGGTCGCACAATAGCGGAACATGGCCGAATGAACTAGAACGAATCAATAACATTTATCGGTTTAACCGAAAACTAGATAGATCATATATAAGCGAACATGGTGGTTTTTACAAGCTTTTATTTAATTTGCCGTGCTAGTTTATGTGTTAGTGTATGCGAAATCATGTATCAATGCTCAATTTGACCCACTTCAAAGTGCCTAAGGAATTAATTTGTAAAATACACGTTCCGTGAAAAAAAAACTTGAGACTGGAGATGGAGCTGGTGGCAGCCAAAGCACTTCTAAAAAAAGCTAGACAGGTCGCATTTGGACTTGTTTGATTTGTCTTGGCGAGTACTCTGGTGTTGAATGATAAGAATATTGAGATGAAGATGGAGTTTGACCGGTAAAACACCGTGCGATAATGATGCATTAATAAAAAACAAAAAATTAAGATAAAAATTAAATATTCATTCATTTTTTTTATTCAAAAGTTATGTTATACTAAAATGAAAATAATAATTTTATGAAATTGCTAAAGCTCGCTCTGTGTACTGCGGGAAATGTGAAATGTAAGACTCAAATATATAAATGCATGTACCTACATATACCTAACACGAAAGTAGTAGAAGAAGTGTTCCAAGCTAATAGGTCCACAGACGCACCACAGCAACGCCAGCGCGCGGGCGGTCACCAGCTCGCCTTCACCTATTTATTGAATTCGTTGACGTGCCTACTGACTCATCAGTACAGCGGAACTCAAAAACGAGCCCGCGTACCAATATACTATCACTAAAATTTGAAACAATGTTTTTCAGGTCGTATTGGCACAAGCGTGTAACTGTAAGAGCGACAGTTATGAGTTCGACTCCCATACTAATAGCCGCTGTTCTCACTAAAATTAGTTTTCCTTCTATAGTCATATTGTAAGGGTCAGTGAAAATAGCGTCATAGTTAACTTTGTATTTATTACTTCGTTCGTTCTACTTTATTTAAAATTCTTTATAGTGGAAGTTGAGAAGCCCTGGAGCCCAACCCACAGCCGCTAGTCACACACAAAACTGGGTTCCACATCCAATAACCGATAAATGTTCTATTACGTTCAACCTTAATTATACAACGCGGAAGCAACTAGGGTATTGCTACATACTACATACTACATGGACATACAAGTAATCAGATATATCTAGTATTAGACGAAATATTAGAGTGCAGCAACCTTTTGAAAATGTTCAAGTTTACAACGCATTAATTTGTAGAACGTGGTATTGATATGCAGCCAGGGAGTAGCGGTGTTCAACGCCGCGCTTTACCTCGACACTAGAGCGAAGAAATGAAAATATAAAATATGTCATTTTTTGGAGGCATTGCGTGTTGAGTGGAGGAACTCAACGACTGGACAACTTTTACCTTGGTAGCAGAGCGAGAAATTAAAATATTCATAAATAATAAGTCAATTCCTACATGGTCACTAACTACACTACAACTACTTACTATTACGTCTATGATCTATCACACAAACCTAATAATACACTACAATATAGTAATGTTTTTGTAATAAATAGGTACTTCTACATTTTCAATAATTCAAATTTCTGTAAGACATTTGTATTGATAAGTGTATTGAATTATGGAACTTATTCATAATCATTACTGAATACAGTATTTTATTATAATTTTATTCTAACGGTGAGCTGCAATTACCCGCTGGTTTACGACTGGTGAACAACTGAACACTGAACAGTTCGAGTGTGGTATTACCAAAGAGGGGTTCCGATTGCGACATCAACAAAGACAACAACAGCGCGCGCAACAAGTGAATGCGTTTTCGTAAGTGATTTGAGAAAGTACCGGCGCGGCGCCAACCTTGCTGGCGCTCGACGCGCCTCCGCAGAGATACTACACACTACACTACTCGTCGGTAATTCATATTTTTGTTTATATTCTAATGTTCAATGACATGTATTAACCTATATTTTTTATTGATATTAATAAAAAAAATAACCGCATTACATTCTACTACGAAAACTTTATATACACTTTACAAACATGATTTATTTTTAGTTAGAAAAATAGTAGGTAGAAAAATCTGTATAGTATTTTACTGTCGATGCAACTTAGCAATTTTTATTTCCTAATATTCAGGGTGTAGGGCCGTAAGTAGAAGGCCTGCAGCGATGTCCCGCATTCCGACACGTGGTTGACCTATACTATATGCCATGATAATAAAGCTTATAATAAAATAAATATTAAATGAAAACCTTTGCAAGACGTACGAGCTTACAATGTAACAATACACGGCTCATTCGACACCCGCCAGCTGTCACCCGACACCGCGCCGCGTCGTGCCGCGCTAGCGCCCGCGCCCGCGCCCTCTCAGAATTATTACAATAATGATGAGAGAGTTAAGTCAGCGTTGAGTTTAGCCCCTCGCAGCATCTCGAAAATTGGATGAAAAGTGGGCAATGGGTGTCTTCACACTAGGTTTCTAATAAAAAGAAGCCAACGTCAAATAAGTATCAACATTATCGTATATTGTAACAACTGATATTCGATTTAGGTTATTCACGGCTACAAACGTACATTGTGGACACAAGTGGTAACGTCAACTCACACTACTACATTTGAGCTATATTGTTATTTAAATGAGTTCCGAATCAATTAATGTTAGCGAATAGCAAAACTATTTCATAAGCCGTGGTACGGAAGTACTTCCAGAATTATAGCGATCTACACACAAGCTGTCTAGCGTGTACGTAAGGACCTCTGACGGAGACTCCAGGGTCAGTGGCCTGCGGACGGATGCCCAGAGCCCTGTGGCAAGCGCGGAGTAGGGTCCGGCTGCGACGGCTCAGGCGAGAGAGCCAGCGGCCTACGATCAAAACAAATGTTACTCCAATGTTATGATATAAAACCGAATTCTGATCCATCGCAGTCAAAGACGACTTATATTTGATTGCGATAGATTAGAATTCAGTGCCGCCTTGCGGTAATGTCTCAAAAATTATCGTGAAGCGAAAAACGCAGTGTCTTTGCTCTAGGACCTAGGTTATCTGTGTACCACACCTATCACGTTTTAAATTGCAATGATTACTATTGTTGATTTCGAAAGTTCACACATCACAGCGCAAGATTAAATAAAAAATTATAATAATCTGTCATTAGTTTACATTTATAAAAAAAACTCGGCCGACTATTAAATAAATTTCCATTTTAACTACTTGCTCCCCTTCGCTGCTGTAGTTGTATGGGAACCATTTAGGGGTTGCGCTCTACACTACACTACACGAGGCTCCGTCCAGAGACGCACTATGACATGCAGTTTTCCACTTCAGCTAAGCAGATTTAATAAAAGAGATTTACACGCGCAATCAGTGTGTGCCCGAATTCGAAGCCATATAATTATAGTTTTCAATTTTTAGGTTAGTTAATTTAGGTTAAAAAAATAGTTTAGTTGATGCGGTGGGCGGCAGGCGGCGATGTCGACAGTCGCTAGTGGCACGTTCTCGACCCCACGGCTTATAATAATCCAATAAAACGTGCGATCTTTTCACCCCAAAATAATCCACTTGCAAAATACTGAGGGGAATTTGTACGAAGCCGAAGCCCCGCGAATTACCACCGACTGCCAACCACCGCAACCGCCGAAAACGCCGCGGAGCGCACAACTTCTAAACTTTATTAGATTGTTTATATGAAGTTTGTTTGTGCCATTTACGAGTCAAAACAAAATACCAATGTATAACTTTCGCTTTCATTCAATACCATTCTTCATTATGTTTTTTTCTATAAACAATAGTAATGATTATTTTACCAATTGAATAAAGCTATCTTGAGAATGTGATTATAAAAAAAAACAACTTCACCTGTATCCCACACACTGCAGGGTAGGCAGAGGGAATCTAGTGTTAAGACACTCCGTTCCCCATTTTCCGTCAAATTCTGGAGGCATTGCGTGTTGAGTGGCGAAACTCAACGCCACGGTTTGACTCAACACCAGAACGATGAAATGAAAATATAAATTTAAATAAATATTTTATTTCCTCGATTGGCAATCGAGCCCCCAACTAATCGCGTTTACAATCACACTTTGTGCCCCTGCGCCACGGCTGGCCGCGATATATTGAGGTAAGAAACTAATAATAAATAAAAAGATAATTTGAGGTTATCAAAAATATTTAACATATTTATAAAGAATAAGTTAGCATTACATATATAAATCGCGAAACTCATAAAATGTTATCACGTTGCTCGTTCAAGTGCTGCGTCCAGCAAAGGCAATTTGGAAAAAAAACCGTTTTCATTGTAATATTGTACACCTGTAGTATATTTGCCGTTTTCTATGCAAATGTATGTTTATATTATTCATTGAAATACTAACTCCTCGTACTGTGAAAGTTACTTATGTATTAACATGTTAAT
>DWMY01000988.1:0-17375 GCA_018249775.1 Heliconius hecalesia formosus | reverse complement strand
GATATTAGGAATTCACGGTGTAGGGGCGGGGCGGTGCTCTCGCACTGTCTTCCTTTTATTATAACTAACGAGTGTGGAAAGTTATAGTGGTGAGGAAGATAGGACGCGCTCTTGACTTTTCTTCGAAAGACCTCCGAGTTATGATAATGCAATATTGTCGAGGTTCCAGTTATTTAAATAATCTTCTGATTTTTTATTACAACGATACCTTCTGATGGCATTATATAAAACTGAATGTATTGCAAATTGAACTTTCTTAACACTGTTATCTCTGAATCTCTAAAAGATTTTGGATTACTCACGATTACAATGATAAAATATAGTAACCACTAGAATCTAGATTCATCACGAGCCAAAACTTGATTTATTAAATAATATTTTTAAATATATTTGGAGAATCAGTTACAATATAACCTGTCAATAACGCTATTTCAATAAATAAATCACACAAAAGACGAATGAACGATGAATTTTGTATAACACTTAAAACTTTGAACTATAGTCGCTCCAACACGTTCTAAGTGCACTACGGCTTATATAAAATGTATCACCTGTCTGCTTGTGTCTTTTCAATGAAGTTGACAAACTTTAATGCCACTCCAAGTTGTAGAGAGGACTGAGAGGTCAATGATTCCGTTGCCAAATTTTGCTTCATATTTTATTACATCTTGTTCTTTAGTATTTATTATCATAGCAAATATCTACTTTTAAATTCATTTTCTTTGTTATACAGATTGATTTGAAAAATTATACGTCAAAAGATTTGAGTGAACTCCAAGCATCTGATTTTTTCGTTGGAAAACTTGGAAATTTCCTATATATGGTTCAATTAACATAAAGTTAGTGACAGCTTTATTTGAAGAATTTTTAAACGTGAGTATAGAGTACTTTCATGTCGAAAAGTCGTTGTTTAAAAAAAAATCTTTTTGAACTATTTTAGATTCAGTTTGGATTCCCCTAAAATTTTGTACTACCATCGGTTTGAAGCCCAATCTACGCTTTTATTATAAAAAGTTTTATTTCGAAAGTTATTTATAAAAGAAGATAATAGGTTTATTTGTTGATTTTTTTTATTATATCTCATCAAGGTTTGCTCAACAAAAACGACCAGAATATGCTACTTAAATGTAAACAAAATTTGATGTTTCCAGTTTTAATAATATCTGATGAGATTCTGTATTTTTCATTTCATTTCGTTTTAATATATCATATTTATTTTGAGGTGAGAATCACAAGCAGATCAACAAACAAATGATAATATTCAGATTAGGTGGCATGTAATAGCGTCCATATTATATTATATATCAACGGATATTCGCCTAACGCACAATACCAAGTTGTGCTGCATTTAGGTTGGGACCTAATCAACACCTTTAACAGTTTGCCATCTGAGACGCTTAGAAAGGTACTCTGATACCGTGGGTTCTTTATCTCCGGCGGGTGTAAGATGTCTACCTCTAAGAAAAAAGTATGAATTTGAGAAAATGGTCAGGTCGGCTCACGAAATGTCCGTTGCGCAGTTCCACGGGAGCCGATTTTGGATCCTTTACAGTGAACCTTGGATATGATTAGCTAAATATAAGATACCTTAATTTTGGCAGAGGGACCATCTTACCGTATCAAAGTGCAATGTGTCTCCATATCAATAACTGAGGTGTTTCACCTCTACCTAGAGCGTTGTTTGAAAAGAGAGTACGGAGTCCCGACGTTAAGGCTGATGTAGGTACTGACGGAGCACGATTGTTTCAGAAAATATCAACATCAGATTACACTTCGGGAGGTATTCCTGTTAACCACAAATGTTACGCTTCCATGGATAAATGGCCAGACTCTGACCGAATGCCCCACTTGGGCCCCACAATGCAATCCAATCCTACGGCGGCGTATAAAAGAGGAGAGAGTTTATACTGTGCGTTAGTGGGTAGTATGAGGCTTTCTTTTATTTTGATTTTTATTGATTAGGTTTTTTTTTATTTTCATTGTTATAAGCTTTAGTAGTGTTCTTAGACAAAATAATTAGAGGTTGGAAGAGCTACACATATATGACGTATATAATCTTGGAATTTTTATACATGTACGATTTCATCAAAACATACAATAGAATCATTTGACCACTGCATAGCGCCACATCATTCCACAGATGTCATCTATTAACTCTATTATAAGCGACCTTTTAAGATTTTAGACATCCACAAATATATCCTGATTTATTTAAACCACTACCTAAGATATTTTGAAAGGTATTATTATCCTATGACATTCATTCAATTAGATCCCATACAATAGCGTCCAACATGTCATATAACAACGTGCAACATCATTCGCCTGCTGCACAGCACCACATTGTTCTGCAGTTGGGATCTAATTAACTACAAGTCAATAGCAGGCCGCCTTCAGACGTAAACCAGCCGGGCGCAACCAATTACTCGCCAATTAATTTTGCAATAACAGCGTTGGCGTTCGTACGCTTAGCTTATTCGTGTAAGCGTCTTTTTGCTGATACCTCTTAAACGTTTTCCGTTTTATGTGTGTTGAGAAAATTTTCGATAATTGTTCTTGGTGACGTTATGAATTTGTTGTGATGTGAATAACAAGGGAATTTATTTAATTACGTTTTGATTTAATTTATTATTGATTTCATGTATTTTTTTTTAATCTTTGATTCGTTGATATGTTTGATGTCCTTGTTTGAATGGTGTTTGAGAATCATACGAAGGAATGTTTATACTAAGTAAATATATATCCTTTCTTTCATTATTCTTAACAATTTAGTAATCAGTATAACTAGTTTCTATTATCACTATGAAAAGTAGGAGATGATATAACTTATTGACATTTCGTGGGCGCTAAAACTATGATTTTAAAAGTGTCTTTCAAAATCATTCATCGTTAGCCCAATAGGTATTCAAATATTGTTATATTTTCATCTTTTCTACATAAAGTTCTATTCCTAAAAATATCAAACACGCCTTCTTTTCAATCCAAAAACCATCACTATCTTTCACTTAGCTTAATCAAAATAATACTAGGTGTTCAATCTCTATAAAGAATACGTATAAAAAGGAGTTTCTTGGCAGTTCACGGTGAACAAATGGGAGGAGGTTAACTGCGGAACTAGATAAGGTAAACGTTTGGAATTAATCACACCTCGGCGGAAGGGATCGAATGCTAGTCAGCGATCTAGCGTGTCGAGCCATGAGATAATACTGTTTAATTCTAGGGTTGATTTAATTCATATATTATGCGCAAACTTGGTTGTTATATATTTTAAGTTATTAAATGAAAATATTTCAAAATTTCACTTGTAAATTGCGAATTTAAGTAATCGTAAAGAATTTCCTATGTTTATTATATACGTAGCTTATATACATAGTTTTTTCAGCTAAAAGTTTGAAGTAGTAACCTTGTTAAGATACTCCACTCAATTTTTTATGCATTATATCTATGTAGAATAGTAGAGCTCAACGCAGCGTTTTGTCGAACAGAGGGGGGAAATAAAAATATTTTAAATGCAATCATATAAAAATGTGTTTCGGCGTCGCGTGTGCTTTTGTGTATTAAAGAGCGGCTGCATGGGGCGTTATTTATAAAACGAAGTGTAGAGTGAAGTGTACCTTTCCAATAAAAACAACAAATTCAGTTCAACCAGTCAAAAGTTCTGACCGGTAACAAGCAAAAAAAAATACAATCGAATTGAAAATCTCCTCCTTACGGAAGTCGGTTAAAGATATGCTGTATTAAGCTTACAATAACGAAATTGGTACGAAACCCTCGATACGCGAGTATTACTCGGACTTAAACTATTTTTTTGTGTAAGACACTGTACCATCTCGTAACAGGTCCAATGCGTGACGAGAACCCTAAAGATAATTATGTAAATTAAAAAGCTACTACGTAATTGGTTTGATCGGAACAAAAATGCTTTATTATGATGAATTAACCTACTAAAGATTTGGTTTGGACTGGTTTAATGACGGGTAAACGTTTAATCAATAAAAAATTGGCGAGGAACGAGTTAGATGAGACAATAAGACTCATGTCTCTATTTTTTCTAATAATCCAAGTAAAAATTGAATAAGTTAAATAAACTTGTGGAGACACTCCGTTCTCCACTTTCCGCCGAATTTTTAGAGGCATTGCGTGTTGAGGGATGTAGGATTTTGCCTTGGTGCCAGGGCGAAGAAATGAAAATATAAGGTCGGGGCAAAAGTATTTTCGTATTGTTCATACGAAAGAAAATATTTTTTTAGGTATATTTTTTTATTTATTTATAATATGTATGTGCCGTTTTGATCGATGACTTGTTGCCATCTTATGGGTAGTGCCATGATCCCATTCCTGTAGAAATTTTGAGATTTTTGATTAAAAAACTGTGACAGGTAGTGTTCAGTGTTCTTTTGAGGTTAGCTTTATGCTTCCTTAAGAGTTCTGCAATGACCGAAACAGGTGGAAATCTGATGGAGCGAGGTCAGGGCTATACGGAAGATGCATCAACACATCCCAGCCATGCTCTTTCAATTTTTGCTGCGTGACTATAGATGAGTGCAGTCTCGCGTTGTTATAGTGGAACACCACATCCTTCCTATTCACCAGCTGCCGCCGGTTTTTCAGTAGTGTGACAGTAGAGGTCAGAATTGATAGTTTTACCCGGTGGCAAAAGCTCATAGTGGACATTTTCTTTCCAATCTCACCATAAACATAGCATCACTTTGTTCTGAGTCAGGCCGGGCTTTTCCAAGCTTTTGCTTGTCTGTGGGGCTTGTCCATGGTTCGGCCATGGTCTTTTTCGCACATTCTTATCGTAAGGCACCCACTTTTCATCACCCGTAATCAACTGTTTAAGAAATGGTTCGGAATTGTTATGTTTCAACAAGGAATCGCAAATGGAAACACGTTACATTAGATTTCTCTCAGTGAGATCATGTGGTTTCGTAAATGACGTAAAACTATTTTATGATCAACACTCAATTCTTCAGCAAAGTCGTAAATAGTAATATGTCGATTTTGTTCCACTTTCTCAAAGATGGCACTGATTTTATCTGTGGGCAGGGCAACTGAGTCTCTGAACACTATATTTCCTCTGCCTACTGTAGTGTGTGCGAGAGTGTGTACAGCGTGAAGCTAAATAAAAATAAGATTAAGTTATTGAGAATAAAATAATATTTTTGCAAAAAAAAATATCTAAAATTGCTATGTTTATAGCCTCACCACTGGTCGTTGCGCGACCTTTTCTTAGGGAGAATAGATGCTCATTCAATTATCTAAATGAAATCTGGATCAGTCTTGTGATGTCGACGTTAACGCAATTTGTACCAGTAACGGCCAAGTCGAATTAAGAGTCAAAAGTTATACACTCAAAGGATATCTAATTGGATAAGCTACAGACGCTTTCTTTGCAATATTGAAAATTTATTTTACATATTTATATAATGAAATGGTTGTCATATTTTAAAATTACGTAAAATAAATTTAATGTAAGCAATATTTCATAATACTTGTTCAAAAAGTAGAAAATAGAGTGTAACCGAAACTCGCGACTCTTGGAATCCAACCAAGCATATTAGAACGAACCTTAATAACAACGTATGGCTTAGTGACCGGAGTGCTTGTATAGTTTTCGGGGCGTGGTTCACATATCAAAATATTAATAATTTATTTTAAATGTCGTCTATGAAATGATTTTACGTAACAAAAGACGTTACCGATACCACATTTTACCTTAGGAGGCAATTAATAATTAGGTTAAATAATTTTATTATAGATTTAGCAAAATATATATGTATATTTTAGCTTCACGATGAATCCCACAAATGTCAGAGTCGGCAGAGGGAACCCGGGTACCTAGTGTTGAGATATTCAATTCCCATTAACACATTAGACTTACATTACTCCTTTCTCCTCTTACCTCGTTACCAGGCGGGCGAGGGAATAAAAATATTTAATATTTAATTTTCCCGAATGGGAATCGAGTCCACAACCTTTCCGTCCCGTTTACTGTTACACACTTGAGCCCATGCGCCACGACTGGCCTCACATATAATATAGTTTTTGTACACAAAATATATTTCATAATTGTAGTGCATAAAAAGTAAAGTAAAGTCTATTATAGAACGTTTAAGAGATCAGAAAGAAAACATTTGTTATATTATTTCTTTAACATTTTCATTAAAGAATGATTTCCTTGGATTAATTTTCTCATAAAGCAAGAAAAAGTAAATAAATTTACTTGGAAACTCTTAAAAGAGTTTTCATATTAATTTCTTTTACAAAGTTAAGTATTATAGAGATAAAGTGGATTGTAAAATTATTAACCCTGAATAGTTTTTTTTATGGGCCAATAAATAATTATAATATGTTAGTTGAATTATTTGTTTATTTTTTTCGCATACCAATGTAGCTAAAGACAGGAGTCTTAATTCAAATTCCACAAAAATTGAGATATTGGGTATTGATTAGATCTTAACGCCGCGCAATTGTAGTATTTAATAAAGGTAAGATACTACTACCGCCCAACTGCACTAAGGTGGACTGACGATTGATCAAAAAAATATATCATCATTCATAATCTTGTATCCCATGTATCAGGAAAGGCATAGGGCAACCTAGTATCAAGATACTCCGTTTCTTACTGTTCGCATAATTTTTAAGGTATTGCGTGTTGAGTGGCGGAACTGAGCGCCGCACCTTGTCTAGGAAAGCGGAAAAATGTAAATAGAAATATAAGTCGTCATGTGCCACGTTCTTTTTATTGCTCATGAAAAAGTAGGAAAATAAATAACTTAAATATAATCTTATCTTTTACGATTTTTACTTTTTCATATTTATAAATAAATTTTCAATAAACGAATGAATTGCTACGCAAGTTCCAATACTCAGTTATACCGGGGCCACCGGAAGTGAGGTGCTCGGGAGGAAGCCGTCAGCGCTCCGGAAATAATGCTTAAATTTCTTATATCCTGTAAATCTGTAATACAAAGTTTAAAAATATCTTGAATTTTTCTCCTTATTGAATAGTAAAAAAATATATTTTATTACGTATATTAAATTTTATTGATGATTTTTTGAGATTTAGGCCACGGCCTGATGATGGTTTGGACTTCGTTCGTTACTCGGGGGAATGATTCATTGAGTATATATTTTAATTTATTGTTATCTTCATTCTGATAGAATCTTAAACATAGCGTCCGGTGTTCAGTTTCCAATTCAGTTGCAATTTTCTATAGTAAAGGATAATTGGACGCACATTGCTTTCTCTGTTGATAATACTTTTTAACGTAGAGCAAAGGAAATAAATATATACATCTACCTTATTTATAATTTTTTGAGATGTTTTTCTGAATCACAAAAAAAAAATTCTGTACATGTAAAACTTTTCGATGTTTCATTTTATTTTTGTGTGCTAGTCTTGGCGCAGGGGCGTGTATGACTGTAAATTCGACAGGTTATGGTTCCATTCCATATATGGTTCCATTCCCACTCGAGGAAATGAAATATTTAATATTGTCATTTCTTCGGTATGGTGCCGAATGAGTTGAGTTGAGTACGGTGCGAGTTGGGTGGTGGCACTTTTGCGGCGTTGAGTTCCACCAGTCGCAGTTCCTCCGAAGTTCGGCGGAAAATGAGAAACGGAAGTGTCTTAATGGGAACGGAGTGTCTAAACACTAGGTTTCCAGGTTCCCTCTGCTTACCCAGCCATATGAGGGATACAGCGTGAACCTAAATAAAAAGAGTTTTGGATTGACCGATGCATAAAGTGGGATTTTAGGAGTCACAATTTGTTTCTTTTTATTGACCACTGCAATAAACGAGAAATGCCGCAAAAATTAAAAAAATATCTATAACTTTTGTGCATTATGTTCCTACACGTACCTATATACAGTCTATATCTTCAATTGCCATTATTCCCCTTAGGTAGCACTATTTTCAAGGGGTGTGTGTGACATCCCTTGATAAATGGGAGTCGACTAAATCACCCAGTTAGAAATGTTATACGCATCATCGGATAACGTATGGTACAACTTTAATATAGTGAATGATTTATATTTTGTATTATTTTGTATAGTGTTTTTTTGGTTGTATTGTTCTTATCGGGTTGTTTTTTTTTTTTCAATAATTAGATCATAATCAACAATGCATATACATATAAATTTAATTTTAAGCAAATATTCTATAAAAATATATACTAATAATTAAAAGATTCTTTCATATATTTTTACGGTCTAATGAGAACCAGTTAACGCGATATTCGTAAAAATATGTTATAATTTTTTTAGGGTATATAAAAAGTTAATTGTTACAAAATTTTCAGTTTGATTTGTTTGTAGTTAACAGTATAGGTATTGTAGGTAGTAGGTTCGATCGTTAACGAGGAAAAATATTTATGTGATAGATACTTGACAATTTTTATGTGCTTTATTTCCATTAAATTGTATTTAAATAAAAACTACTCACACTTTTCAACATAATACAAAAAAAAGTTGTACAAAGATAAATTAGTACGTGTTGAATTTCAGTATAACATGAAAGTTAGTTAAGCATAAAAAGCATAATGTTTGTTTCAGAAAAACATAGCGAAGCATTCTTCAATTTCGAAAGCTAAAACATACTGAATCATAGAGTCGAAAAAAGAATAGTATATACTAACCACGGTCTGTCACATTTAAAAATGAACTTTAACCCCTAAAATTTAAAGTTCAAATTAATATTTCGATTGGGATTAGAGAAACTGAAACAATTTTTGCTACAGCTAGATTTCCGTTGGAATCATGAACTAAGTACGGAACACTCGTACAACAAAGTTAACGAACCACGAATGAGTGCGCGGGAATAACCCGAAATGGTGGATTGCAACAATCGCGCAAAACGCAGTAAATTCACTTTTATGGTCCAAGTTAGAAGCGAGTTAACCGATTTATAACATGTTGTACATTGGAAAGAGAATTAAAAATGTGCTTTTGGGATAGAAAGCCAAAATTCGGGCTTGTTTTTAGGTTACGTTGAGGTTGCCTGTTAATTATTTTTATTAAATGGTTGATGGTCTGCTAAGTTTGAATAGATAGAAATAGGGTGATGCGTCACTTTAGAATAGAGATACCATTTTGGTTTCATTAAAAGATAACTATATTCTTATTTTAAACGAAAAAAAAAATACATTATATAAATAAAATTACTCTTTTTTCTACTTACCTATTTACCTACCTCTCTTTCTTCCTACCATTTTGTAGTACTTCAACATTTCCATACAAAAAAAAATAAACTACTATATTAGTAGTATTAAAAAATCATATATATATACTCATAATTTACAATAATAACAAAATAATAGAAAAATTATAATATAACCATATTATATTAAAGTCAAATCTCTAAATCAGCCACGACATGTAACATATTAGTTGAAAACTTTCAACTGATTATTCATCACAATCCCGTTCAGAACTAACAATGTTCAGATTACACATGGTAGGGTTCCAAAGTAAGTACTTTAGATTTAATCTTGCTATGTCATTACTCTTGTTATATTAATTACTAAGTTTAAGTTAATATATGTATGTACGTATATTCTCTTGTAAATATACAAGACGTTAAGTTATTTATTGGTGACAAGGTCAACTAGTAAAAAGTCTTTTCAAAAGAGTTTGTATGTAAAAAATATTGAAGTCTTTTTTTTCAAAAATAATAATATAGTTCATGTTAATATTACAGCCTTAGTGAGAAAGAAGGAGAACGTGCTCAGGTGGCTTGGACATAAGGAGTTAATGAAGGATTCATGCTTATGAAGGAAAATTAAGTGGTAAAAGAGGCGGAGGGAAACCTCGGTTGGCCTTAGAAAACATAATATCGACGATACTGGAGAAAGGCCATGTAAAAAGCATGAGAACCACCTGGAGGGTATGTATTAAGAAGTGGGCGAGGCCAAAGACGCATGCAGAGGCCGTAACGATTAACACTCCGTTCCTTCTGCTACCCGTCAGGTATATAGCGTGGAGGTATACGTGTGTATGTATATAAGCTCATGATTACCTCTTCCTGCCCTGCTATATATAAGTGCACGTGTCAGAAATTAAAAATTTCCTTAAACCCTATATAATTATACTTATTTAATATATATTTTTAATGTTATACAATATTTATTTTAATAGGCATATTAAAATAAATAAATAATTGCTGTAAATATTATAAAAATGGCGCAGTAGGCAAAGGTTTGACTGTATATAAAATAAAATGATTATAGATTTGATTTCCAGTAAAAAGAATGTATTGTCAAATATAGTATTAAATGACAACATTTTCATTTCTCCCATCTTATCATCAAGGTAAAAAGCTAATATAAATGCTTCGATGTCCGCCACCATTCAACACCCAATATATGTAAGCCGGGTGAAATTTGAGAATAAACTATTTGAACACAAGCTTGTGTCTTTGTCCTGTATACTCCAAAGTCAACCTGTGAAGGTAAAACAGTATATATTTTTAACATTTTTGAAGTGTTAATCCACACTTAGGAAAGAAGAATACTTATTTAGTTTTACCTGGTCGGTTTCCAGGAGGCGCGGATTCGAGTCCCGCTGCTTTCAAATTTTTATACGTTTTCTAAATAAGTATTCAGTTTTCATCTTTTTTAAATTATTTTTTTAGCTTCACGCTATATACCGCACATTGCATGATATGCAGAGAGATTCTGGAAACCTATTGTTAAGAAACTCCGTTCTCATTAAGACACTTACATTTTCCATTTCAGCCGATTTCTGGAGGCATTGTCTGATGAATGGCAGAACTCAACGCCTCGCTTTCTCTCTCTCGACACCAGAGAACACATGAAAATATTAAACATACCTCAAGTGGAAATCGAACCCACAACCTATTACGTTTACAGTCACCCACTTGTCCCCCTGTACCACGACTGACCTCATTACACAACAGTACATAATATATAGACACATATTTCCATACATTTCCTTAAACAAAACAATGTAAGCTATTCCAACACAAATATAATCACAAACTAAAACAAAACAAATATGACTAATAAGAAACTTAAGAGGCGAAGCTTCGAGAAAGTACATAAAACTTTGCACGTAGACGCTTTCGTATAAAGATAGTTGAAGATTTTCATAGTGTTTAAACAATTTGAGACGTTAGAAATTCTAATGTAGTAATGAAAACCAAAGTTTGACTTCATACCTGTAGTAGTCTATATATGTAGAGTTATACATCCAGGTACATTTACTCTATTCAATTTAAGTTTACGGTGATGTAAAATTGAAAATGTCGTATGAATTAAAAAAAACAGAGTCCAGAGACTTTAAACGCAATAGGCTGTGGGTTCGCTTCCCACTTGAGAAAATTAATTATTTAAATTTTCATTTCTTTTCTCGTGTGTCAAGGCAAAGCGCGGCGTTGAGTCCCACACGCAATGCCCCCAGAAGTCGGCGGAAAATGAGGATCCTTTCCTTATTTTTTTTAACACAAGGTTCCTTCTACTGTGTGCGGGATACAGCGTGAAGATACAAAAATAAGTATTATATTATAATGGTTATGATTAAAATCATGAATAAGATTTTAATGTTTTTTAAATTAAATATTTACATTTGTGATTCAAACTTATAATTATTACATGCATGAATATTAAATAAATTTTAGAACTATGATAAAATAATAGTATGAGAGTAGGAGAGTTTTAGTTAAGGTTCGATGATATTCTTAATTGAATGTATCTTCCTAGTGTATTTCTTGTATCTTACAGCAAAAATGGTCATATTTTAGAGCTCTTTAAGAAATTACTTTAAAAAAATTCAAAATATAATGAAAATTTTGTCGACACTTTCGTTAACGACATTTGAATCTCTGAATGTAAAATAAGTTTTTTTTTATATCCGACACTGTACAATAAAGAATCGTAATATTTCAGTGCTTTCAGTTAGTCGTTACAGGTTGCAAGTTTTGAAATTGGAATATTTTTTTTGCGACACTCACTCCCACCACTCCGTTCCCCATTTTCCTCCGAATTCTGGAGGTAATGCTTATTGAGCGGCGAAACTCAACGCCGCGCTTTGTTAAAACGATATGTGAGCGAAATTATATATTTTTGTATTTTTTCTTGCCTTTGGTGAAAATATATAGAACAGTTTGACATATAAATTATTATCTTTGTCTGGTATATTAAAACACTTCGGATATGTGAACATTTTAAATGTCTTTTTTAATATTACTTTTGGAAACTTGACATTTCAGATACTTAACAGTAGGCCGTGGTCATGAGTAGACTAAGGTTGCAGGCGTCTGTTAGTTACCACAAATTATTATATCAAACTACCGCCAACGATTTCTTAGTTGCTTCTTTGGAGAAAATCTGGTCAAAGAGTTTCATTTTAAATTTGTAAAAATCTTTAAAAAAATCAAGAACGTAAGGGTCTTAATGGTAATGAAGTATCCTAACACTAGGTTCCCAGGTTCCCCCAGCCTATCTTGCTATTTGTGGGATAACAGTGTGAAGATAAACACACTGATACAATTCACCACGATATATTAAATTGCTCTAATATAAACTAACACATAAAAAACTTAATATAAAATTTATAAAAGCATTCAAGTAAATCTTCATAGTTCGTAAAGCCAAGTTGGTCCGAAGTAGTCTATAAAACAGCGTTTATCTAGAAAGAGCAGCTAAACGTTTAAGTGCAATTACCGTGCCCGTACAGGTGGCGTCGTATTTAAACTGGCTACTCGTAGGAGCTAGTTCTAATTTATGTAATATTACACTTGGATTCACTATATCTGATATGGTTTGAAACTTTCTGAAAGGGAAGCAATGTATGTAACATATGTCTAATATGCATTTCATATTTCGCATGTATTTACATATATCCGTATATTATAGGTACGTCTTATTCATATTTTTTTTTTACTATTATACATATTCATAATTCTTTATCACTCTGTACCCCGCACACAGCAGTGTATGAAGGAGGAACCTAGTGTCAATACATTCCGTTCTCCGTTTTCCGCTGATTTCTGAAGGCATTGCGCGTTGAGTGGTGGAACTCAACGCTGCGCTTTGCCTCAACACCAGAGTGAAGTAATGAAAATAAAATAGTAAATATTTAATTTCTTCGAATGGGAATCGAACCCACAACCTGTCGCGTTACAGTCACAGTCTTGTGCCTCTGCGCCACAACCGGCTTCTATATTTAAATTCCTGTCATAAAACGGAACATATGTCTATATAGTTTACAAACTAATGCAAGTTCAATTCAAAATGTTCATCAATGTTAGAGTTCTACAATTTAACATACTGAATTGAATATTGAGGCACATTGACGTGAAATGTCTGTGTATATATATGTAACATTGAAATAGTCTTCTATAAATTTCGACTACCAGCTTATCTCATTATTAATATGTAAGAATTTATTTTTAAAAGATTAAAATAAAAGTAAAATACTCTTTTGTACACTGATTGTTACATTTTTGAAAATATTTATAATTATTAAATTGCGGCGTTGAATTCCGCCACTCGACACGCAATGCCTGTAGATTTGGGTGGAAAGTGGGAAGCGAAAGTGTCTTAACACTACGTTCCCAGGTTTCCTCTGCCGATCTTGTTATATGCGGGATACAGCGTAAAACTAAAAATATTTATATACATATATTATTTACATTTGTATCAGTTACCGGCTTTTCGGTTCTTTTTACATTTTTTAAATTGGCTGAATTGATTTTTCTTGACTCTCCACTTAAGCTCACAAAACAAAAAACTCTATTATTTACGAGGTCATCTAAGCTTAGAACAATTTTCCTCCATGTATGTTTTTATGTTACATAATTCATCTTGTCACTCACTAAGTAGATTTCATGTAAATTATTTGATAAGGGTTAAAGCGCCCAAAGGCTTCTTCCACCCTTTTAAATCTTTTAGATGTAAAGGTTGTTCCCGACAATATACCTTTTGTTTCGCGTTTTTTGTAGGTATTATTTTATACGCTTTTTTCTGCCTCAAATATATGTTTTAAGGTAACCCTTCCATGTATAATTGACATAACTTAAATTATTCGTCATTATCTTTGTAAATTTTATTTTAGGGAGTAGAGGCCAGTCGAGAAATGAAATATTTAATATTTTCATTTCTTCGTTCTGATGTCGAGGCAAAACGCGGCGTTGAGTTCCACCACTCAACCCGCAATGTCTTCAGAATTTAGCGAAACGTAATAGAGTGCCTGAATGCCAGGCTCACACGGCCTGCCCTGCTACATGCGGTATACAGCATGAGGCTGAAACCACAATATAATAATGTGTTTTTTGTTAAATGTCAGGAGTGCCTTTTAAAAAAAAGTATGAAAAGTTATTAGAAAATGGCATAGCTACAATTATTTAATCAAAACAAACGGTTATTTACTTAGTAAAAGTCACAGAAATATATCATAATACGTTACAATATTCATTATATAGAGTGTTAAATATGGCTTTTATAATTAACGCAATAAGTGGTTAAGAAATATGAGGTACCGAAAATTAATAGCAACTAATAATGTGAACACATATGAGGCAGCTAAAATGTTGCTTTATTGAAGTTGTGGCAAAAAAAATAAATAAAGTAGTCGTGTATTAAATGAACTGCACTTTTTTCAATACATTTCATACATTTTCTAAGAGATACAGCTAATTGTTTTTTAGTAAAAACCACGTCCATCGATATTTAATATGTCTTTTATTGCATTTAACTCTTATATGAAAAAATAATCATGTGATTGGTTAACAAAAATGAATTTATCTCTAAAAGATATGCTTTTCAGTCAATTTGCATATTGTATACTCGTAAGTACTCTCTACTCATACACTCTATTTTAGTATTATTTCATGAATTTACGCCTTTGGTATGTACAATCGGTAGTTGTTGGTTAAATTCCATTTTCATATCTCCAACCTTGTAAGGTTTCTAGGTTACCATCATATAAGGAACACATCATATTTATAAAATAAGCAGAAAGTGGATAAAGGAGTGTCTTAAAATTAACTTAAAACTACGCAATCCTCCGATCAGTGCATAAAATATGCGAAAATAATAAATATATAAATTTCTCGATAAAGCAAAGTTTTAGTTCCCTCAACAAAATCACGCTGTAAGTCGGTGGCAGGGACAAATGCGATCGTAACTTACGCCCCTCGAGGTTTATACACCGGTTATTACATACACGTTAAAAACAGGTAGTGTAGTGTACATTATACTTTAATTCACTCTTATGTATCTCTCATAATATTGTGTTATGTACTAAGCAAAACAAATTGGTTCATCAATATTTTTCATTATTACCTTACGTCATTATACAGAAATTCTTAATATTTTGTTTATATACAAAAATAAATACATTAGAAAATAAGAAAAATTGCAAGAGTGGAGGAAGGATACTGGTGGGCTTGTAATGAGCCTCTGCAATATACGTTCCATTTCAAGACATATTGCCTTATGCATCTAGCAATATGTATGCGTATATAAATATTCTTTATCAGATCATTCCAGATTGAGGGCAAAAGTGTGTAAATGCGACTGGTCGTGGGTTTGATCCCCATTCAAGGAAATGAAATAAAAAAAAATCAAATCAGTTTTAAGCTGTATCCCACACAAAGCAGGGTAGGCAGAAGGAACCTAGTGTTAAGACTCTCCCTTCCCCACTTTCCGCTAATTTCTGGAGGTATGGCGTGTTGAGTGATGGAACTCTACGCCGCGCTTTGCTATATTTAATTTGCTCGAGTGATAATTGAACCCACTATCAGTCGCTTTTACAGTTACACTGTTTGCCCTTGCGCCACGACTTGCCTCTAAGAAATTAAATATTTATTATATTTTCATTTCTTTGCTCTGATGTCGAGGCAAAGCGCAGCGTTGAGTTCCGCCACGTTAAAACCCGCCATTCTATACTCAGCCTTAAACAACAGTAGATCATTTCTGCTTATCGGAATCGCTGTACGAAAAACGTTAACCACTAGTTACCCAATTTTTTTTAAATATTTATACATAACATATATTATAAACAATATTGTACAAGAAATAAAAAATCACAATATCCAATCATTGCCCTTATTCCATAAAGACACGGCGATTTTTCCCACGACGTTGAACAAATTACATAGCTTTGTCTCACTAGGGCATCGTTGATCAGAATCTGTAATGCCCGTAGAAATTAATCCCGGGGGATGCAACTTTATCGGGTAGGATAGTAATTTACTAGAACAATCGATGGATGATTAAAACTGTCCTCTGGCGTAGTTAAGGTGTAATTGAGTTTTTATTATGGCTTTCTTATATAAGATGAAACAGGTTGAAATAGATTAATTCATATAATTAGATAAGTTTGATATAAATAGATTAGATTGAGTCGTTGTAAGCGCGACGGCTGTGGGTTGGATTTCGACTCGATGATATGAAATTAAATATTTATTGTAATTTATATTTTCATTTTCTCGCTTTGGTAACGACGGGAAACAGCGGTGGGTTCCGACACTCAAAACGCAATGCTTCGAGAATTCGGCGAAAAATGGAGAAATGGTGTCTTAATGCGAAGTACTAGGTTACTAGGAGTACTAGGTTCCGCCTGCCTATCCTGCTATGTATGGGCTACAACGTGTGATTACAAAAAAATAAGAAAAGATTAGAGAGAGGGTCGAACCAACCAAATTACGTTCACAATGAGAAATCGTCCCACCGCGTCTGTGTATTTAGGAAATTAGTAAGTAATCGGTAGTGTAGTTATAATTTTATAGTTTCCCATTCCAAAAGCGTATTGTTCCTTTATCCTCAACTTCAAAACAAGCACACAAGAGAAGGTCCAACAACTCACAAGTAGGTAATACGTTTTAGACATTTTCTAAGATTTATGTTAAAAACTTTGTTCATTTTTCATTTACCCAACAGCGGGCTCTCATTGCGTGAACGATTATCATTTCTTTCTTTTTATATCTCAAACTAAGTTTCGTGGGACCCTTTTCAAAATAATAAGTAATTTTTGTATCAAAGTCGGAGCGAAAATTTAAAACTCATTTAGCAATGTAATGGCGGTGTCCATAATTTTATCTTTTTGTTATAATAATAAAATGCTAACATTATTATAAAAAAAACAATTAGCCATGCTGGTTTGTAAAATATTTAGTTTATTGTGTTAAAACTCAACGCTGCGCTTTGTCTTCTTACCAGAATAAGGAAATGAACATAATTTAATTTCTCCGAGTCGAATCGAACCCACAACGGTCGTGCTTACAATCGCGTACTCTGCCTGTTCTTAAGTCAATATAGTTGGCTGGACCTTCGTAATCGACACATTTTTGTATATAAATCCACCACAAGACAAAGTAAGTCTAAGTCAAAATTAAACTTAGGAAAA
>DWMY01000987.1:0-17383 GCA_018249775.1 Heliconius hecalesia formosus | reverse complement strand
ATATTGCCAAGTACCTTCAATGAAACCGTAACGTCATCTTAATAAAGTTTTGATCATTATTCTCTGTTCTGTGTGAGTTGGTAATTGGTTATTTATCTACATATTTCACCTATGTACTCGAGTTGCTCCTATCTTACCTTTGATGACGAAATGATTATAGACTTAGGCCCGTTTATAAATCGCTCTCAAGTCTAAGATCAATCTTGAAATACCGTTTTCGTTCGTATACATGTACGTAATTTATGAATGAAAACGGCTTCTCTACATCGATCTCAAACCTGAGAGCGGGCCTTAAAACCGATCACTACTTTAAAACTTTTACCTCAAAGACAGTGGCGAAAATACTTAAAAAGTTTTAAATACGGCATAGGTTCAAAATTCGTTGCCAGGGCCGGATTTAAGGAGGGTTGAACTGATCGGGGCGCTCACAAAATAGGGGCCCCCAAAATTGAGAAATTAATAGCCTTAGCTAGTTTTTTCTATATTTTACCGACAATACTTATACAATTTAAGACAATGACGATGTTGAAAATCAGTAATATTAAAAATGTTTGTCTAGGTATCACATTTATAACAAAACAGTATACCTACTTGTGCACCTAATAAACTCGCGTCGGTATTAGGCTAAATATCTTTATGAGGATTAAATATTATAAGTACAGGTGCAGTCAAAAAGGCAAATAGTCAATAAAAGCAACATTCATAACACGCTTATAATACTTACATACTTAACTTCACGCTTTATCCCTAGCGGATAATGGAGCGCCAAACGCTTCGATCTCTGCATACCTCTTTCGTCTCATCTATTGTCATCAACTTCTTCATACATACCCTAGAGTGTCTAAGATGGAAGGCTTGTCCGCTGCGAACCCTGCCGGCCCTTACGAAGGCTACAACGTTTCATCTGCACACCACGTGCATTTCGAGAAAGCGCACTAGAGCGCCCTCACAAGGCTACGCGTATCAGTGCGTCCCTGCTGGTGTGTCAAGTGGCGAAGAATACGGCGTTGGGGACCGCCACCCAACACGCTATGTCCGGAACGGCGGGAGGTGAAGGATGCAGCTACAAAGTTTATAATACCTACGTTTACTAATTAAAATAGTTTTGTTGGTTTGTTTACTCTTACAATTATACATATTTATGAAATAACTTCAACATTCAATATTAATTCGTGACAGATATTAAAAAGATACACAGAACTTTTAATAGATATAAGACTACTTCGATTTTACTTGCTCCATCCCACTATAAGTGAAAGAAATGATGGATGACACACAAATATGAACCGCTTTGTGTGCCTCAGGCAATTGATTACCTATGACTAAGATTACGAGCTGATCCTAGGGCTGACCTGACTACTGACGTTATATATATTGTCTTTATATACAGGATGGAAGCGTCAGCGCTCCTTTTACGGTAAAATATTTTAAACTCATAATTAATCAAGATACCTTAACGTTTAGACGTAGGGTTTTCATTTCACGATGTTTATCCATACTTGTATTTCGTGTGACGCAGTTACGCATAGAGATACCAATAACGTAAACACATACTACTACAAAAATACTACTAAAATTAAACAACTTTGAACTTTGCCGCCAATACCTACGACTCGATTTCGGAATGAGGCGTATGCGGCGGTTTTCCTTTGATAGTTTTATGTTTTAAAAATAACGACGCACGCACGTGCGTCGTTATTTTTAAAAATAGTACTTAAAGTGGTGATGACAAAAACGCTGTATATCTGATTCTGATTTCTTTGCTTTCATGATTTAGTGAACTACCTAATCATGAAAGAAACCTCATCAGTCAATACAATGCAAGTAGTTTTAGTCATTATTCTTTAACCTGTTAACCGGGGAATTAGCTATTGCTCAACTCGTTTCAGAATGGGGACTTTTTCTTCGCAAACAAATAAAAAAAATAAATTAATAAAAAAATAAATTAAATAATAATAATAATTAATTAAATTTAAATTAATTAATTTTTATTAAATTAATTAAAATTTTGTCATGCTCTCTTATGTATGACGAAATATTTCGTCATACCCAGTTAACAGGTTAATATATGTCGTTTTTTACACATTTACCTTTGATACTATTTAAAACGTTATTGTGATATTGTTGAAATCTATTTTAGTGTTTAAGTATTAACATAATGTAAGTGTTAACAAAGTTAGCAATTAAAAGTAAAAAAAGTAGTTAAGAAGATATTTTAGTTTTATGCGGAAACCATAAACGGTGAAAGTATGAGGAAAAGAATTAGCACGGAAAGAGCACAGATAACCCAACAAAATTCTTGATTAGATTTTTTTAGAAAAATGTTCGCGGAACAGTATATAAATGCCTAATTTGCTATAATTTTGTTTTCGTCTCACTACAAAAGATCTAATGGCCGATATTTATATTTATAGATGGGACAAATTAAATATCTTTACTACTCAAGTTTTTTACTCTAAAGAGGCATGTTATGCGGAAACATTTGAAGCAAAACAACGTGTTTGATGTCTGTGGATGTGAAGCATGACAGCCACATAGCTAAACATGACATAAAACTAAAATTATGAGGGAACATTGCATTAAGGTGCATCAGAAAACTGAAAACGCAAGATGATGATAATATAAGCTAATGATAATGTTAACTAATACTGTTTTATGCAATATAAAAGTTTCATTTTATTATTAACCGTTTATTTTTGTTACATTTGTCTTAGACACAATTTAAAACATCCTTGTGGAATCGGTGAAATCTCCTTTGCTGTTAAAGTATTAACATAGTATAAGTGTTAACAAAGTAAGCAGTTAAAAAACAGACGTTAAGAAGATATTTTACTTTCAGGCGGAAACCATAAAGAGCCAGTGAAAGATACCAGAAAAAGTACGAAAAAAACACAGATAACCAAACAAGATACTACCTTAGATTTTTTTAAGAGAAACACTACACACGTCCTAGAAAATTCAACTGTGATGCCGTTTATATGGTTACGGACTTGTTTTAGATGTTTTTATTGTTACGAAATGTTTGACGAGCATTCTACATTGAAATACCACCAGAAAAGCCATACACTTACAGATATATATGATACTATGAAAAAATTTCATGAAAATGTAGTTATTATCGACGTTTCAGAGATATCATGCAAAATATGCCACATGGTAATGAGTGATATATTTCAGCTGGTTCATCATTTAGTAGTGACGCATCGAATAGACTACAACACAAAAATTGGTGTGAATATGGCTCCTGTAAATCTAAACGACGGTATTAAGTGTGTTTTCTGCTCCATGGTGTTTAAAACCATAAGTCATTTGATTTTGCACATGAATAGATATCACAAAAGTTGTTTAAAATCAATGTGCAATAATTGCGGTGTCCAATTCAAAAGCTATGACGATTTCTGCGAGCACGTTAAAAAAGACCTAGCAGAAGATAATTTAAAATGTTCACAGTGCGACCTTTACCTAAATTATGGAGTCCTACGAACACATATGAGAGATGTTCACGGAATGAGATATAAATGCCTTAGTTGCTTTGAATTCTTTCCATCTCACTATAAAAGATCTAATCACATGGCTGATATTCATAATAGAAGAAACAGAATTAAATGTTCTTACTGCTCTAGAAGTTTTATATTCCAAAGTATTCTAATGAGACATGTTAGGGAAAATCATTTGAAGCAAAAGAACATTGTATGTGAGGTCTGTGGATGGAGGACTTATGGGAAGCATGAGTTAGATAATCACATGGCCAAACATGACACTGTTAGACATGTCCGATGTCCGTTATGTGATAAATCGTTTAAAACAAATAAGTACATGAAAAAACATTATTTGAAAGCTCACAAATAATACATCTAAGAATTACGTTCTGTGAATCGCATTAAATAAGCCTACCTAATGTATAACATAATAGAAAAGTAAATAACTGAATATTTGTACACGCATATCTTCGGAACGACTGGATTTAAAAAAAACTTTTTTTTATTGTCTGGTCTGAAAAGATTTCGACCTAACAAAAATACAACATAATCTCCTTGTATATAAATACACTTCCTCCAACGATGCTCCCATCTTTGAATCATTTGCCACTTTTCTAACCAAAAAATCAATTATTGTTTTCGAGCCAGCTTTGGAGTCCACTGTTTGGGCTGTGTTTCGGGCGTATAATGATGTATTCAAGTTTTACATACAGTAATTAAAGTAGCCTAAACTGCGCCAACAGAGCGTTAGAAATGTTATTCGAACACATTATTACTCTAGCGTTTGCAAACGAGGCACCTTATGCCTAAAAGTTTATTTTATTTGTCAGAAACATGTTATTTTGTAATGATCATAAGCTATCTATCATCATTATCAGCCTGCCCTCGTCCGGTGCTGGACATAGACCTCTCCAATGGTATATCACAAAGCTCGATCTTCGGCTATTCGCATGTCGATAACTTTGGCTCTTGTTTCGACCCTGCGAAGATATTCCAATATATCCCAAAGTATACTGAGCAACTTTAAATTGGTGGACACGATGAACTGTCAGTGTCGACGTTTCGGCTTAGTATTCAATCAATATATTTTATCTATATATTAAAACGTAAAGCAAAAACTTTGGACCCCTTTTTACGCTTTAATTTGTGCGAATGAAGGAGTATGAAATTTGGCACACTTATAGTTTATATGTATGAGAGTTAATACATTGAAATACTAAGATTGCTTCTTGCTGATGACATCACTTTCAAATATTGTTTAATTGATTCAATAGATCACAAGAATTTTGGCAATATATCTTGCGAAGTTTCTGTCACATTGGTTATAAGAGTGGCCTCTCATTTGGTATTAATTTCCAGTAAATAATAAAAAGAATTTGATCCATCAGTATGACAATAAACTTTAAATTGTAAAGCCATAATCTTTTGTAAATTTGTGAATTTATTTTAACTTTTGGTATGGGCAAAATATGGGCTCGAAAACGAGTGTTTTTGTGTAACAATTATTCTGCACTGACTACAAAAGCTTTTTTGAGCGCATTATATTTAGCGCACTGTAGTTGCGTGCATTGCATGTATCCAGATGGTGTGGATGGTACACGTGAGTTTGTGACATATTGTGCGATTAAAAAATTCGGTGGCAGGTAACAGGTTCAAACAGTATAAAACGAAGTTAGTGTTTCTCGAGGTTGCGCGCCAACCTGTAGAATAAAGGATGAAAGAAAGGGTTGCTTTTGAAAGATGGTGAAATTTTAACAGAACAAGCACACATTAGCAGCGATGGGCGGAATTTTAAACGAAGATGAATGAATGTGATGACATCTCAGTCTCTAGAAACAGCGGAACACTGAGTCTTGATGTAGGTGTTGGTGAATTCAGTATAAAGTAAGTTGAGAGAATACAATATGAATTCTGAAATGTGGTAAGACAGCGGAAGCAGACTGCCGAGATGATCAAATATGGTCAGGCCAGGCGTCTTGGACTTGTTTTAATTTTTGTGCAATTTATGCTAGAAATCAGGTAAGGTCCCAGACGATTGGCGAGGTGCAGTCATCGTGCCAAAGTCTCTTTACAGAGATCACTCATATATATAGACATGCTACCTATCCTACTTGCACGTAGGCGAGAAGAGCTAGCATATCGCCTTGGTTTGACATCCAGTAGGGTGTTAAACAAGGATGCGCCATGGGAACTTAGTTGTTCTTAATTTGTATTTGAATAGCTGTCTCTAAGAAGTGAAACAAAGTGACAAAGAAGTGAAAGTAGGTAACTTGAATGTGAATGCAGATGATGCATCTGCGTACAGAAGGCAATTCATGCTCATTGCATCATCAGAATGCGAGTTGCAGTCATTAGTCACCTCTCTGAAAGAAGGGTGTGGAAATAATGTAGACCATTAATATGTAGCCTGAATGCGAATAAGACAAATGTTCTGATATTTGAAAGAAATGAAGAAAGGACCGAATGCAAGATCAGTGAAAATGGTTAGATATTAAAACGCATATATTACATCTTCTGTACTGTGTGCTGTTTAATTCTTTAACTCCTCCATACCTAAAATAACTATTAGAATTTTTAGGTAAATCACACGCTTGTTCCCTCCGATCTAAAGAAAATTTTATCTTCCTTAACCAATTAATGTGACCGTATTTATATATATTTGTAGATATTAGAAATTATATTTTATGATAATTGATTGATTAAATTCTATACAATATTATATTGTTAGAAATCGGAAGCGGGTAAAGTTTAAAAAAAAAACACGTTAAAAACACACATCGTCTATATGATTCTAAACTATTTGGAAAGGGATACTATGTAATTGCAATAAGCGATATGTATCACCTACTAACAATATTTCACACTAGTTTCCTTCCAATAGGGGCCGTCACTTACAAGCAACTACCCCCGATTGACACAATTCCACTGCTTTTATAATTATTTTCCACCTAAATCTACCCTCTTTTACACGAGTATGCTAACAATATGTATACCGCTGCGTATATAGATCGCTTATAGCGATAAGGCCGCCTGCTGTACATTTTCTTATGTGATGTATTTTCTTTTACTTCTCTTTATTTGAATGAAGTGGTATATTTGAAAAGTACGTTCAGTAGAGATACAAGATACAAGATGGATGTGGAAAGTCGTATTGCTGCCGGTAGCAGGGTTAACGGAGCCTTAGCTGCTGACAAGGTGGTAAATTAAGTACTCACTTAACCCATTGTTAACACACAACGCAAATGTATTTAGCTAATTGAAATTTAAAAGTGTTATGTGAATGTGTGAGAGTACTCTATTGTAAAATTGCAGTCTTGTTCTGGGCAACACGAATAAACTAGCTCGGCATTCACGAACAGTATGTCCACGAACATATTGCATTTTAATAAAGAATATATTGCTATGTAATGTTTTATTAAATGTTTTTCGTATATAAATACAGCTGTTGTAAACGTACGTTATAGCCTAATATTCGAAATATCGCGGGTTGAATAGCAAAACTCAACATCTCGCTTGTCATTAACCTAAACTGGGATCGAAGCCAAAACCTTCGCGTTTACAGACAGTGCTGTGTCATTGCGCTTCCCCGGTCTATATTATTGACTTTTTATGTTTTCACCTTAGTTTGGTTTAGGGACACGGGGAGAACACATTAGGAGGAACGATAAGTATTGGTCAACAAGTTAAGATTATTATGTGATTTTTCAATAAGTTAGGATTAGGTAAACATGGTGATGACAAATTCATTTTACATATCTATTTAAAATATCATTTTCATTTACATGCTCATTTTTATTCAAATTTCGAATTTATTGAATGAATATTTAATTTGGGAGTTATATAGTAGACCGTTTATAAATATTAACAAAAAATTTGGAATACCCTGATATAATTTTTCACATCAATTTCAAAAAACCGTAGCGTCTGGCGCTCCGTTCTCTCTGGACACTACCCCGCTAGAGATAAAGCGTGAAGTTAGTTTAGTTTTTTAGTTTTAATTTCAATCTTAATGTAAAAATCTGTAAATAATTTAAAAAAAATTAAACCGACTTTAATTGGCAAAAAAAATTCCCCATATTTTTTACTTAAGCGATTTTATTGAAACTTATACTAAAGTATACCTGGAATCATCACAATATGACTTTTAGTTTTAGAAAAATTTGTGGACATACAAACATACACTTACCAAATTAAGCACATGTGCTCGGAGACCTAACTGGAACATCATACTCAAATATTATTCAATTCCAACAATATTACATACATACATATCAAACAGATACCTTTTTTGAAGTCGGTTAAAAAGGTACGTTAAATAGTAAGTTTGTCAAAATTGTATTTCTAAATTCCTTGTAATGTTAATACATTTTTTTCTCTTTACATATCTACATCATTTTCACAGATCCTGTTTTCACACTATTATGCAATATCTGCTTTAAGCAAGTTTCTATGGTGTTATAATATCCTACTAATATTTTTAAATTCTTAATTTCAGACCAAGAGGTCATAGATCGCCTATCGGAAAGAGACCGGAAGTTATACATCACAAGGTTAATAACTATTATTATAGAATATTCTACAGCCATACCATTTAGATGGTTCTCAAACAAGTTTATGTGCTTCTACTGTTGCTGCTCTTTTATTGACAGTTCAAAGTTAAAAGAGCACACTAAAGAAGAGCACAGTGAAGTTAAACTTACTAATGTCCTGAGAACTGTCACTACTCATACTAGATTGAAACTTGATATCTCTGAGATTTCTTGCAAAAAGTGTCCGAAACCAGTGTCGACACTGGAAGAATTCCTAAACCATATTTCGGAGTGTCATAGTGTAACCTTCAATAGTAGTATCGTAGATTGCCTTTTTGCTTTTAAGTTGTCAGATGATAGCATGCGTTGCCTTGATTGTGGACAGAATTTTCGATTTTTTGGAACATTACTCAGACACGCTCACAAATCTCACGTGAAAGCTAACACGTATTTATGTGAAAGTTGCGGGAAAGGATTTGTAGCGAAAGCAAATTTGGATAGTCACGTGAAAACGGTTCATTCCAGCTACCAATGGGCTAAGTGTTTGAAGAATTACAACCAGAAAAAAACTGAGAAACTACAATGTCCCAAATGTCCTGAAATGTTACGCAGTAACTATCTTAAAAAACAGCACCTTGCTATCGTCCATGATGTCAAAAGTTCCCAATTCTCATGCGACATATGCTCCAAAATGTTCCTAATAAAAAGTAGGTTGATACAACATCAATTGAGAGTGCATTTAAAGGAAAAATCTATAGCGTGCGAAATTTGCGGATTTAAAGTTTTTAGTAAAGATTTGCTAAAACGACATATGGTTAAACACGACGATTCTCGTCCATATCAGTGTGAGATCTGTAAAAAAGCATTTCAAAGAAAGAAAACTTTGGACTTTCACAGGCGTATACATACCAATGATAGGCGTTACGTTTGCAAAGACTGCGGGAAAGCATTTGTTCAAGTGACAAGCCTAAAATTACATACGCGAGTACATCATAATAATGCGATAATCTAGAAGCATTTGTTTGTATAGTTTTGAAGATATTTGGACAACGAATTCAGTTTATTGGATGGAAGTGAATAAAAACATGGCATTGATGCGATATGACTGACGACAATAAGTTATTAAAAAAGTCTGTATCACTTCAAAATCAAAACGAATCTCTATAGAGCCGTTAGAGACACCACATTAGGAGAGAAATAGACCTGTTATATCATTATATAATTTTAAGGAATGTTAATAATAGTTATCAAAGGCTAAGTAAATTAAAATATTGTATTAATATGTATTGTATTGCAGTATAACTTATCCAATTAAATATAATAAAAAAATTGCAATGAAGCGTTTTTTTTATTTTCTCCTTTTGGCTTAGTTGAAAATTTGTGTGTACTTAAACACTTTCTTGGGAATCGAATCATGATTGGGCAATCGAAAATATTTGAAATATCCTCTAGACTTTATCGAAGGTCAATTGGAATTACAGTTGTAAAAAATATTTCGTATAAACAGAAGATAATAAAACAACACGTTGCACATTAATTTTTATTTTATTACACATTATGTACATCTTATATGACTAGAAATAACAAAAAAAAACAATAAATTATGAGTTTTTTAACAAACCTTCAATAACTTTAAATCTACAAAAAATTATACAACCATCAAAATTATTTTTAATTCCACATACTTACCCAAATAATAATAAATAAATAAATCCATTTTTTTGTATTACAAAAATATACAAAAAATCTAAAGTATTACGTAAATCGATTAAAGTTGTAAGTTTGTATTCTTACAAAGGTTGTATAAAATTCTATCTTTGTACATTGTTTATAGTGAAAAAAAAAAGAATTAAAAAAGTTCGTAGGAAAAAGTTTTGTCAAATTAACTATTATTTAAACTATTAAATACATATGTAATAAAAAGTAATAGCAATAGATATAAAAATTTATTTATAATATAATAAACGATAATTTACTTTCTTTTATAAATTATATTTAAGTTTTAAAGTAAATAATCGTGATTTTATAAGATTACCAAATGGAAACACGTAAATAGCGATTAACGCATTGTACACAGTGTTTTTATCAGCACCACTTTAAATGAAATTACAGTTTTGAACTACTCTATAAAAGCCTAATACATTTATTGTATTTTCTTCTCTAAAATGTAAGTTATTTTTTCAAATAAAATAAATAATAAAATTATCGTTGTAATGTAAAACGCCATTTGTCAAGAACGACGCACGCACACATAAACCTATCAAAGGGAAACCGCCGCATACACCTCATTCCGAAATCGAGTCGTAAGTAGTTTAAGCTTGTTTAACCTATAGTTGTATTTTTGTAGTAGTATGTGTTTACGTTATTGGTATCTATGCGTACTGCGTCACACGTGAAATAAAAAAATCCTTGGTCTAAACTGTTGAAGTATCTTGATTAATATCTTTAGGTGGGTTTAAGATATTTTACCTCTATTCTGTTCCTTTAAAAGGAGCGCTGACGTTTCCATCCTGTATATTACCAAATTGTATGGTGTATAATATGTGAGTATCCATTATATGATGAACTTCAAAAACAAATAATGAAAGCTAAGCCTTTTAATATATTATTTTAAGAATTTTATTACAAGTAAATGAAAGCCTGTCGCTAAATTACAATTTCTACCTATATGTAATTCCTATGAAGGAATGAATGATAAATTTATGCTACAGTTACATGTGCCCATTACTAGTAGGTATGTATGCTATTATGGAGCAATAACTCATATTATTTAACTGACTTGATTTAATTTAATTTTGACTCATATTACGTGTCAAAGCATTGCTAATAATGAGCATGCTACCTGCACCGCGGGCCAAAGGGGACGTGCCTTGAGGCCGTGTGGACAAGTTTGCTTATATAGCATGGTAATATTGATCAGACGCCCGTGGATCGAAACAATGAGTGCCTATGCCTTATTCCTTCTTATTTTCTTTCTTGATATTTTTTTGGATATATTTTATTGCAATAAAACTGATGATTTTATTCAATTCTGTAGAGAGGACTACAGAGAGGGTGGGTTTTTATGTTTCGCCACCTGCACTGCAACACTGGCAAAGAATTTGACAGAATATTGAGTACCGAAGTTTCCAGCCCGCGCTTAAAGAGCATGTGTGTTCCATTAAGAGAACATTCTTAAAAAAGCATGCTAAATAAAAGCAAATCTGTCAATTTAAATAGCACGCCCGTTTCAAGCATGTTGATAAACATACCATCTATTGAGCGTGTGTAACTGTAGCTTTATGGTATTAAATTATATAATATAACAGTAATTGAGAATATTGAAAAGGCTGTGTAGTTTGAGTATTCTTAATTACTAATAAAATCTTGCTATAATTATAATGTTACTACACGATTATTATACTTTTTTATATGTTATAATTAAAAAGATGATATTTATCATCAAAATGCTGTAAACAATAGGTAATTAAATATAAAGTAAATATTTTATGTTTTGTTATATGTACATAACATAAATTTCGAGGCATTAAACTAAAAACGTAGAACGGTTAAAAATGATCATTTGATTTTTTTAAATATACTAATGTACGATAATTCAATCAAGTATTTAAATTATATCAAAATATCATTTTTTCCTGACTTAAGTGCAGGTTCGATTCCTGCTGCGATCACTATATCACATAATAAATAAGAATTACACATATAATAATAATTACGATTTAAAATGACTTTTTGTTCCTTTGAGGTAGTATTGAATCCTTTGCGTAACTGAAAAAGGACAGAAGGCTATATCGTTTTGATTTTCGTGCTAAATAATCTGTAACAACGTTGTCGTCATCTGAAATTAATAAAATTTTATATTAAAAATAAATATCAACAAGCACAATGAGGCCGACGTGGCCACGTGGCGGCCCACAAGCATGCGACTGTAAACGCGACGGTTGTGGGTTCAATTACCTCTCGGGGAATATAGTATGTAATATTTTCATTTTAGGAAAAAATATCCTTTTTCTCAGGAATGCTTAAGGTATAAAGTTGAAATTTATATCAATTACTCAGCCCCTTGGAGCTGAGAAAAAATCTAATCTAAGCAAACGCAACTAAACGATACAGCCGTTTATGCCGCAGATTTCCATAAATATTCGAAACTCGCAAGGAAATCAAATTCTATAGAGTACTCCTCGTGAACTCAGAATCTAGAATTTGGTACGAAGCAATGTATTAAATTAAATCAAATCAGCTTCACGTCGCACACAGCAGGGTAGGCAGAGGGAACCTAGTGTTAAGACACTCCGTTCCCCACTTTCCGCCGAGTTCTGGAGGCATTGCGTGTTGAGTGGCGGAACTCAACGCCGCGGTTTGCCTCGACACCAGAGTGAAGAAATGAAAATGTATATTTTTTTTATGGAAAAGGACAAGGCAAACGAGCATGCAGGTCACCTGATGGTAAGTGATTACCGCCGCCCACGACCCCGTGCAACACCAGAGGTCCTACAGGTGCGTTGCCTGCCTGTAAGGTGGGTTGGGCGCCGGAGCCCGACATTACCTGATGCGAAACGCAGTGGCATAAAGCCACTACTTCACGCCGGTTTTAAACGCCGGGGGTGGTAATGATGCGGTTAAGTCTGCCCATGCGTGTTGCCATTTTTGGCGACGTGACTCTACTACACGTACTTTAGTCGCCTCTTACGACACCATCAGTACCAGGATGATCCTATTCTAGGCCGGGATCACACGGCAAATGTAAATAAATATTTTATTTCCTCGAGTGGGGGTCGAACCCACAAATAGTCGATTTTGCACTCGCACTTTGTGCCCCTGCGCCACGACTGGCCTCATATTATTATATCATATACCGATAAAGAAAAAAATGCGAAAAGTGAACATTTATAGGTATGTCATAAAATAAAACACTACAAACTTATATTTCATTTCATACAAAATGAGTGCATATGCCCGTAAACTTAAGTTTAATAAGGTCTACAATGTATTCCGGCGACCTACCATCATGAAATTGGTACGGAAGCCTCGATGGGCGAATCCGACTCGCACTTAACCGGTTTTGTTCTGATACATTAGTTTAACTATATATCGCATACAGTAGGGTAGGCAGAAAAGAATCTAATGTTAAGACACTCCGTTCTTCGTTTTCTTCTCGAATTCAATTGCCGGTTGAGTGGCGGAAATAGTCGAGTCAACAACCAACGCGCTTACAATAGGATGCTAACCCATTATGATACGTGTGGCCTCTCTTACGTACACGTAATGTCTTGCAAATTCGGCGGAGCGTGGAATACGGAATATCTTAACTAGGTTAAAGAAGACTTACCCAATAAACTCTGCCTTTCCCCAGTAGTCGGTAACACATAGTCGTTGGCCGACAACGACACGAATAGCGCTAGCGGCATCAACCACATGCATATAGTGTAGTAACCTAGTATCTGAAAATTATAAGTTACTTATTTTTTTTTGTTAAGATTAGTGATCAAGGCACTCCGTTACCCGGGATCCCTCAACTTTTGAGACTTTCTCTGTTGAGTAGGCATTACGTCCAGAATTCGTCGGAATGTGAGGAACAAAGGGTCATAATGGGAACGGAGTATCTTACCACTTGGTTCCCAGGTACCTTCTGTTTACCCTGCTATGTGCGGGATACAGCGTAAATCACAGAAAAAAGTGGCAATACTCAACGCGTTTTGTCATGTAATTCGTCTGAGTGGGAATCGAACCCACAATTGTCGCGTTCACAGCCAAAAATACACTCTGGACTTTGAAAATATCTGCAGATATTAGGCATTACCGATTTTTATTGACTTTTTAAAATAATTAGGTGAAAGAGTACATAGCACATAATACATTTTTCAACATATAGTATGGAGTTCCGACACTAACACTCAATGCCTCCACAATTCGGCAGAAACGAGAGTCTCTTAACACTAGGTTGCCAGGTTCTGGCTATCCGGCTATGTGATTAATACACCGTGGAGATGAAAAATATACCTATTATTAGCGTATTCGTGTAAAAAAGGGTAATTTAGGTGGAAAATAACTATAAAAACACAGGAATTGTGTCAATCGGGGGCACTCGCTTGTAAGTGACGGCCCCTATTGGAAAGAAACTAGTGTGAAGTATTGTTAGTAGGTGATACATATCACTTATTGCAATTACATGGTATCTCTTTTAAAATAGTTTAGAATCATATAGACGATGTGTGTTTTTAACGTGTTTTTTTTTAAAAAACGTTACCCACTTCCGATTTCTAACACTATATTATTCTTCCGTGATATATCTTTAAATTACTAGGTGAAGCAAACAAATTAAATTTGGTATAATTATAATTTATATAGAAGAGGAATGCAGAAATGCATTATTTTGGTAAACAATGTACTTCAAATACTTGAACCACAGGTAAAACTAGTGGACTTATAAAAAATAATTACAAAACTTACCTCAGAAAATGCATAGTGATTGGTCCCAAAATATCTGAATGAACAATAGTGATGTAACAACAAATTAAGTAATGCCAAAACAAATGTAATGCTGTTAGCTTCGAGTATTGGGAACTTTTTCAATAGAAAACCATAAAGTATTTGTTGGAATAAACCTATTAGATTTAAATGTAAAGGAATGTCTTCAAAGACAATTAGTCCAATGTATAGAGCTGTTGTTACCTGAATAAAAAAAATAATGTTACAAATAATCTAATAAAAGTTATTTACAACAATAAAGTAACTTCAAATTCATCTTAATTTCGAATATTTACTCCAAAAATGAGCTAATATTCATATGTATATCAAAAACGACTTAATCAATGTTAACAAAACTTTTGTTCCTTGAGTTGGAATATAATACCTAATTTTAATCATTAGTTGCAGTGTAAGCCTAATGGATGATCATACTCCAACATTATTGAATTCCAACAATTTCACATACACATTAGGTGTAGTGGAACAAGCTGAATATAAATGTAATAGTTGTGGGTCCAATCCCTACTTGGGGGATAAATTTACGTTTGTTTCCTCGCTCAAGTGAAGACAGATTTACATAAAATGGCACGATTCAACATGCAATGTCTTAAATATTGAGGGAAAATGAGGAGAAGTCTACAGTAGATTTTCCCTATCTCCCATACTATGCCTTAAATAAAGTGTGAAACTAAAAAAATGTCATTCTTTTCAGAGGAGATTGAAAAACAATGTGCATACAGAACTGAATCCTTATTTTCTATATGTATAGATAAATAGTAAAACAGAACCTAGAAATATAATAAATATTTATCATCAATTAAAATTTAACTGTTATTATTAGTATACTTACAACTAAAATCCATGTAATTATACATTTGGCCATCACTGTGTACTCTTCTATTAGCTCTGCTAAGTAGAAAAGACCGGCAGCTGTAAAATATTTTAATTTGTTGAATTAATTGTCATATATGTATATTGTCCATATGAATAAATTGAATGTTAGTCTTAAAGGAGAAGTGTTCTACATTATGATTATGCATCATGAATTTATGAAATTTAATTTATTAATAGATATCAATTTAGGTGAAAATAAATATTTGCATTGTGACGCAGTCGGGAAGTTCAATTACTATCCTGGTAGAGCAAGTAGTGTTCAGTTCCACACACAAAATGTTTCAAAAATTTATCATTGAGTGATGATAGAATAATTTTATTTTTTCAATATTCATTATTTTACATTTTAAACAAAATAAAGTTAACAATAAAAAGTGAAAGGGTTGTAATTACTTAAAATAAAAAAAGAAGAAGAGAAACCAAAAGCATATAATTTATCTCAACTATTTTTTTATTCATGGCTATCAAATGTGAAATTAAATAATATTTTTCTCATATATTATTAACTATTTTATAACTCACATATACTTATTTAAAAATTGATATTCTTGGCAGATATTCATAATTTTACAATATATCTGAAATAAATAACGAAGCCAAATTATTTTTGGCAACGTAACTAGTGCTAATTAATTTATTATTATAATTTTTCTTTTACAAGAGTTTTAAAAAAATATGTTTAACAATTTTATATATAATTTGATATATACTCACCAAGGGCCATGGTCATAAACGTTGCTTGTACAACGTAAGATAAAATACTTATGAAATATAGGAAAATCATTTTGATAAAACTATTTTTTCTGCTTTGTTTTGTTATTTACAAAACTTGAGTGAGGTTATACGCGTTGTCAAGCATCAATGTCAATGTCAACAGAAATATTTGTTAATGTTGATTCGTAAATTTTTGCTACTATGATTACAGGTTAATATTCTCCCTCTCATCATTTTCTCCTGTCCTAAGTTAATCCTCTTCTTATATGAGTCCTTTCTCATAAAGTTCCTGGTCCTCTTAATGTTTAATGTTTGTTAATGTTTGTGCTTAGTTCTCTGTGTAATTTTTTTATGTAAATGTTTTTTAGAAATCAAAATATTAAACTATAAACTAACTATTTGTAATATACTAACCCATTATCATGTATACATCGCAAGTATTGATTTTTATTTTATAGGTAGTATATTAACTGGATCTCTTTTTAACATGTATTCTCCTGTTGGGTAACATTATCTCTTTTTTAACGTACACTCTCGTTGCCTTTTTTCATACAACGTGACATGAGCGAAGTGATTTGTGCTCAACTGGCACGATCGGAACGCCATAAACTAAGAACTAAACTGAACTTAAATATTTGTACATATACGACGTAACTATTAATAACTTATCACCTAAAATGCTTAAAATAGCGCTTCAAATGTTTATCATAACGAAGGTATAGATAATGTAATGTAACTGAACTTACAAACACATACAAATAAGTAATCACAATGACATAAATATAGCATCACCAAAAAAATATAACAAATACTAAATAAATAATACAATTCAATATTTTTCATTTAAGTTTAAAAGAGCAAAAATACCATCTGTTAGAGTTTAATAAAATATCTAATTTATCGGAGAATTTTTCATACAGGCGCAATAACCATTTTTTTTCAAACAAAATATGATTTTTTTTTCAAATTTTAGTATAACATTGAATTCTAGATGGATCACATAACATTTCCTGTAAGATTAGACAAAACAAAATCGTCTAATATCGAATGAATACAAACTTTTTTCCTTTTCTAAGATGATTGGTGGAAGTATTTATTAGTTGTTATACATTTTTTGCTGATGCTATTTTTTGCTATGACGTTTATTGTTTTATTGTAAGTACACTTTTTTTTGTGAGGCCAGTCCATTTCTTCGCTCTGGTGTCGAGGCAAAGCGCGGCGTTGAGTTCTGCCACTTAACACGCAATGCCCTCAGAATTAGGCAGACAGTGGGGAACGGAGTGTCTTACTCTAGGTTCC
>DWMY01000986.1:0-17386 GCA_018249775.1 Heliconius hecalesia formosus | reverse complement strand
CTCCAATGGGAATCAAACCCACAATCTGTAGTGTTACTGCACCACGACTCCCCTAACCAAAAATATATTCTATTGGATAAATAATCGATAATCCAATAAATTACCATTATAACTAAATAAGCTTATGTCGATAAAATTTTATGCGAAATTACACGAAGCATATCTGGAATCCAAGGTCCATAAATTTTATTAAAAATTACCAATTTGGCTGGATAATTTTTGGCGACCCAATTCAATTTGCTGGGAAGAAAAATCGATGTTATTTTTTAAGTGACAAAATTACTCTCGGAAAATATTCGCGGTTACAATTTTCACTCTCATTTAACATATTTGTTAAGTTAAAATGAAAATTTACCATTTCATGTGAATGTTGAATATTTTGTAGAAAAAATATACATATTATATTGGTATAGAGATAAAAGGTAATATTTATATGCATATACGTACGTAACCACATTGTTTTGATTTCTTTTACTACATACATATTTATTGTATAAATTTAATCATCAGCTTCACGCTGTATCCCGCACACAGCAGGGTAGGATTTCCCTCATCCTAGTGTTAAGACATACCGTTCGTCTTCAAACTAACGTTCCTCACTTTCTGCAAAATTCTGGAGGCATTTCGTGTTGAGTGGCAGAACTCAACGCCGCGCTTTGCCTCAACAATAGAGCGAAGAAATACAAATATAAATTTAACTAAATATTTCATTTCCTCGAGTGGGGATTGTGTGTTAAAGGTTATTACCAAATTAATGATTATATAAATGATAACACGCCTTGGGAATGAAATGCTCGCTCCAGTGTATTTCAAAGTATCATTGTCAGAAACCATGAAATGCAATTTTGTATAATTGATTTTAAAAAAATAAGTCCCGCTGAGTTTCTTGCGCCGGTTCTTCTCAGGTCTGAGGCATTAATTTTAGTGAACTGGTGGTAAATTATTTGAAGTTCAAAAAATGAAGCATGTAACTTCTTATTTTGAATAAAATTATTGGACTTTGACTTTGACCCACAACCAGTCGCATTTACAGTCACACTTTGTGCCTCTACGCCACTACCGGCTTCAATTCGTTCTTTATCGAGTACAAAAATTTAATATTGTAAAGCTATCCTAGGCCGTGAATTGACTTGCACTTGGGTGATGGTTAATATCACTTTCATACGCTGTGAAAATAATTTTTCACAAGTATTTTTTTTCAAAATATCACATATATATATATATATATATATATATATATATATATATATTAAATATATACTGAATCATTGAAAATCTACTGAAAACATATATGGGAGTGAAATGGATAGGTACTGAGCTCCTCTACCCATAAATAACCGTTGATCCGTCGATCGCGTTACACCCTGTATATATGATATTAAAGAAAATATATTCGAATAAGAAACATAACCACATCCAACGCAACCACAACCAAGTAAATATTTGCGCAATAAAAGCATCTACACCATATAAACCGTCCACAAAAAAAAGGCACAAAAATTTAACATCAAAAGAAATAAAAAAAAAAAAACCACAAAACACAAAATCCCAAACAAAAACAATCAAAAACATTTTAAAGCACTTTATATCACAAAAAGTATATAGCAATTACTAGTTGCACTAACTCCATTGTGTGCTCGAAGCGCCTGCCTTTGTAATACAGACCTGTACTGGTACGAGTACGTACACCCGGCCGCAGATATTTTCGTTGTAGCCAATAGATGAAAACAAAGAGATATTAGACTGGCAGAATATGGGTAAATATTTTCGGATTTAAATTAGATTTTTGCATTGGAGTGACTTTGTATTGAACCATAAATATATAAAGTGAGTAATATCATTTTTTTTAGCTTCACGCTCTATCCCGCGTGTAGCAGGGTAGGCAGAGGGAACCTAGGGATAAGACACTTCGCTCTCCACTTTCCGCCAAATTTTGGAAATATTGTGTGTTGTTTGATGGAACTCAATGCCGCGCTCTGCCTCGACATCAGAGTGAAGAAATGAAAATACTAAATATTTCATTTCTTCGAATGGGAATCGAAGCCAAAACCTTTCACGTTTACAATCACACGCTTGTGCCTATGTTAATAACTATAATAACTATAAATAATATATATATTTTTAAACGTGGTGTTAAATTCCAACACTCAATACACAATGTCTCGAAAATTGGATAAAGAGAGGGAAAAGTCCTGCCTTAACATTAGGTTCCCTGCTTACTAAAGCGTGAAGCTAAAAAAAACATTAAAATCTGGCATATTTGGCACAACAGCTAGCAATTCCATAATATAAATTTCGTTAATAAAGTTAACTTACTAAATTTTAAATGAGGACTCATTTTGATTGATAAAACCCTTTTCATAGTCATGTGGACTCGTAAATTATACGCGAATAACATATCATTAATGATTTACTTCATTGAAATTAAGACCGTCGGGGTGCAGTGGTACAGCGTCTGACTGTATGGGCGATGGATGTAAATTCTATTTCTACTTGTGAGAAAGATTTTATTAAAACTATTTTCATTTCTCCCACTACTATAGAAAGCGCGGCGTAAAAAAGCAATGTCTTAAAAAATTGACAGAAAGTGGCGGAGTGTTTTAACACTAGTTTCTACCTATCCTACTAACAACTTTCTTTGAATTAAATTTATATAACATAAAGTAAGCATCGATCTTCCTTAACGTCGACGAATGTCACATTACAAACAAACAAACAACTTTTACTCCCATTATAACTTTTCACAGTACGCCATCTGCAAATACGCGCTATAAATTTTCAGCTATAAAATACATGTGAAGCAAGATCGTATGAAAATTTATTATTTTGATTCAATATATTTATAAAATTTAATCAATTTTGACTTTCAAATTATGTATTTAATTAAAAAATTGGGACGCCGAGTCGTGGTTATGTATAGGTTTTTGGGAGTAGGCTTATATTTTATAACTTTAGTATTGTAAGTGTTAAATTTGTTTTAGACATTGTTGTTACGTTATGAAACTTTCATCTTTTATTTATTCCTGCTTGTTTAATGAATAAAAAATATTATATTGAATAAGATCGATACGATTACGAAGTTTTAAAAAAAATATCAGCTTCACGCTGTATCCCGCACACAGCAGGGTAGGCAAGAGGGAACCTAGTGTTAAGACACTCCGTTCCCCACTTTCTGCTGAATTCTGGAGGCATTGCGTGTTGAGTGGCAGAACTCAACGCCGCCGAAAAAATATATGTGGGAATCGAACCTACAACCTTCGCGTCACGTCACACCTTACGCATCGAGTGCAGGCGCTGTGCCACAGAGCCACTGTGTTGTGTTTATACTCAGTTGTGTTTTTCTATATATTTTAGTATTTCTTTTTTCCAGAAAACATAAATAGGTAAACAACAAGTAGGTTTAACACAAATATAACAACTATTTGGTAAGTTTATTATTATTTAGGGAGCACGTGCGCTCAAAGTGTTGCGTGTTCGTACGCCGTAATCCTATTCACTAGCATTTTTCTCTTCATACATACATATATGAGTAAGCCTTCAACGGCTTACATATGTTCAGTTCATTTATTAATTATATTAATTTTCTTTTTGATTAAGTAGTTGAGTGTTAAATTAGTTAATTAATATTTTATTCAATTGGAAATATTTTATATTGTCTATATTATACTAGGTATATATTATTTTTTATATGACAGTATTGTGTATTAAGTAAGCTGAGCTAATCTAGCTTTACAGAAAACATATGTATTGTGTTATAATGTAGACAAGACTCTGGAATGAAACCAATAAACCACGTAATATTTTGCAGATTTAAAAAAAATAATAATTTCAAAAACATTGCATGTTAAAAGCCGAACTTAACGTCGCGTCGTCTTCGTCTACAATACGTCTACGTCGAGGAAATGAAAATGAATTAAATATCATTGAATTAATAATCATTCCTCCCAAGTGGGAATAGAATCCACAACCGTTATAGCATTCGCAATAACAGAAACAAACCCTATCTCATTAAACCAGAATAATAATAAATTTACTAACGCCGTCGTGTTGCAAGGGCACAAACGTGCAACTGTAAACACGACGGCTCTGGGTTCGATTCCCACTCGGAGAATGAAAATATTATTTTCGTTTACTCGCTCTTGTAAAGATTACATGTTGAGTCGTCCACTCAATATGTAATGTCTCAAGAATTCCGGGTAAGTTTTACTTTACGCTGTATCCCGCACACAGTAGGGTAGGCAGAGGGAACCTAGTGTTAAGACACTCCGTTCCCCACTTTCTGCCGAATTTCGGAGGCATTGCGTGTTTAGTGGCAGAACTCAACGCCGTGCTTCCGGGGAAAGTGAGGAATAGAAACATCTTAATAGAGCAGAGTGTCTTAATACTATTTTCCATAAAAAATAATAATAATAAAATCGTATAGTTTTACATAAAAACGCAACTCAAATCCTCTTAAATAATTTAATTGTATTAAAAAGTTTTATTTTTGTTTTATAAAAATTGATTCATCACTATCACTATATTATTACTTCGAAAGTAAACAAACATGGAAATCACGTTATTAATATAACAGTTTCACAAAATTTTTAAACATCATCAAATTTATTTTTTGTCGAATCACGGTAATTTTTTGGGGAAAATGCTTCGCTTTAATGGTTAAAGGCGAAAACTGCTTAGTTCCACGACTCTTTCAGATTTAGGGTAAGTTTCCATATTTTCGTGAAGCTACTTCGAGTGTTATAGTTTGTTACGGACATTTAAATAATGGATGAAACAATTTTTGCCTACTTTCTAATACATTATAAGTCTTTTAGGTATAACATAAAGTAAATCATTTTTAATACACAGAGTGTTTTTGTCATCACGAATTTTAATGCAACCACGGTTTTAACTACTCTGTATAAACCTAATACAATTAAGAGAAGAGAGAGAGAGACAAACGAGATTTCTCCAAAAATGATTGAGATGTTTTTTTCAAAATTTAACTAAACTGATGATAATTTTTATAATTTCTATAAAATGTATCTTGATAATTTTTAGGTATGGGTTCAAAATATTTTACCCTACATGCTACTTCTGTAAAAGTAGCGCAGACACTTCCACCCTGTATATTTTTTTTAGTTTCACTCGCATATAGATGAGAAGGCAGAGAGAACCGAATGTTAAGACATTTCTTTTTCGTTTTCTATCCGAACTCAAAACACCAATGACACAAACGACACGCGATACAAACAGTATTGCCAAAACAGAAAAATTAAAAAGATTCATTTCCCCCCGAATGGGATCGAAGACATAAATAAAAATACAGACTGGAATCGAACCTACAATACTATGATACGACAATAAATATAATAAATAAAAATAACCGAGAGAAAAAAAAAACATTAAATATAGTTACGCCGAAATGTTACCTAACGTTCATAATATACTCATATTTCTTGTTATATATATGCATTCTTAATGTAACAAAATCAAACCAAGATCAAAGATGCTGGCTTAATACTTTTTCAATTTTTTCCCGGGAATGTTTACTTATAATGGAAAGCCAAAATAATAGAGAGAATAAAGAGTTCTGGAGGAATTACGTGTTGAGTGTCGTTCGTTATCAGAGCGATAAATTAAAATATTAAATATTATATTCCTCTAAGTGGGAATCGATGCGGAATCGTAGTATATTCATTTTAGCACAAAATAATACAAAAGATTTTAAATAAATTATGAGGCCGTGGTGACGAAACACAGTTATGGATTGAATTCCCACTAGGGGAAATGAATTATTTTTATTTCCTTGGAAGACAAAGGCGGCCACTCAAACGCCAAATCTTGAAATAACTATGAATTGGTGGTCTACTTACCCTGTTATATGCAGGATACTGTGGGTACTTAAAAATATTTACAAAAGTGAAATACATTACACAAAGAAAATCACTTTTTATATTTATTAAATTAACTTTTACAATATGACAAGGAAACCATATGATACGGAATCAATGCAAGTAATAAAAATAAATTATGATAGACTAAGCGAATGAAAGAATGCAATAAACTCTATGGAATTTAAAGTAACCTATCTAAGTGGCATTCATTGTCATATTTATATAGAATGACACAGATAGCACAAATATAAAAGTACTTGATTTAAAATGTTACATTTTGAAGTAAGGAGTTCAATTACAGATGATATCTTAAATTGAACGAATTTAAAATTAAATGAAATTCCTGCGGAAACTATACGGTATCTACAGTTTCACGCTATATTGGAAGATGGAACCTAGTTTTAACGCACACTCCGGTGCCCCATTTTCCGCTGAATATTCGAGGCATTGCGTGTTGAGTGGCGTAACTCATCGCCGCGTTTTTATTACCAGAGCCAACAAATTAAAATATTAATAAATAATTTATTCCCCCGAGTGAATATCGAACCCACAATCGTCGCGTCAGCTTGTTTGTGCCCAATGCTAAACGATGGCCCCAAACCGAAACAAGATTTTCCATTTTACGTCTTAAAGTTTCAAACAAAGCTATTTGCAACCATAAAAGTATAAAATGAATAGCATCACTGCGTATACCATTAAATCAGCTTCACGCTGTATCCCGTAAATAGCATGGTAGACCGAAGGAACCTAGTCCTAACACAGCGTTCCCCACTCTCCGCCGAATTCTGGAGGAGGCATTGCGAGTTGAGTAGCGTAGACACCAAAGCGTAGAAATGAAAATATTAAATAAATATTTGAATTCCTCGATTGTGTATCGAATCTACAACCGTCACAATACAGTCCCATCCTTGTACCCCTGTGCCACGACGGCTTTATATGGTCTGGTATACGAAAAAAATTAAGAATAAAAATCTTCTTAGAAATATAAGAAATAGCTCACGAGCCGTGGGAAACGCCAAAATACAGAGTATAATGTATAAGTCAAGTAAAGATAACACATGTCGCCTTAAGGATTCAAACACACAAAAATTGTGATTTACGATCGGGCGTAATTCATACGTCTTGACAACTCTTGTGCAAAATTTATTGTGGCATACTAACTTAACTTTTTTTGAATGGTTTGTTTAGTTTTGAATTGTATTAGTTACTTTAAAGTATTTTTAGTTAATATTTAGTAGGATAAGCGGTTGTAGGTTGAAATCCCACACGTGGGAATGAAATTAAAACAAGACAAACCACGGTGTTGAGTTCCGCTATGGTGTGTAGGGTACGGAGTATTTTAATAATTAGTTCCATTTTCCTACGTGAAACTAAATGTGTAACTTTAAAAATTATATAATAGATGTTATCAGTAGGTACTTAGCTTCTTTCCTAGCGCTATGGGTTCGAATCCCAGTACTTTTAATTTTTTTTATTTAAAAAAATTAAAATTGGAAAAATATATTTTAACTCCTCGCTTTCATAACAAAACAAAGCGTGACGTTGAATTCCACCACTCAACATTCAATGTCTCAAGAGCTTCCTTCCTTCCATTCCTCAGCGGAAAGTGGGGAACAGAGTGACTTAATGGGCAACGCAGTATCTCAACACTAGGTTCCCTCTGCCACTGCTGGTTCCCTGCTGGTTCTACTAGGTTCCATCTGGCTATACTGTTATTTGTGGGATAGAGAATGTGAGTGAAGATACAAAAAATGTTTATGTGTTATGAACATTTTTCGATCTTATGTTCATTTAATATTAAAATTCACATAACTTTTAAAATCTCAGAAAAATAAATATAATTTCACGTATAGAAAACTTAATTAAAATCTATCTAGCTATATACCACGTCTATATCAGTAGCGACGGTTAATCTAAAACGTACCCTTTTCACGGGCCTAAAAAGGCCAGTTAAACTATCGCTTATGAAAATAAGCCTCGAGGGGCCAGACCTATCCAAATTAATTAGGCAGATGCCTAATAGAATCTATGAATATAGAAGATTTTTCCTAATTCAACCAATTAGAATATCTTACAGAACATCCCTTGGGTTTTTAGGTAATTTAATGTGGAATAGAGGCCGTCGAGGCCCAGGGGCATAAGGGTGTGACTGTAACGTGACAGTTGTATGTTCGATCTCCACTCGAGGGTATGAAATATTATTTTTTGATATTTTCATTTCTTCGCTCTGCTATCACGGTAAAAAAATCTCGCGTTGAATACGTATGTCTCAACACTAGGTTCCCTCTGCCTACCCTGCTGTTTGCGGGATACAACTGACTTTGATTTTTAATGTACAATATTAGATTTTTTAAGTATACATACATACAGGCATTCGATACATAAATTCCTAAAATGGGAATCGAATCCACAACCACCAATAATTTATTCGTTTTCGTTTCATTCCTCTTATTAGAAAAAAAAGATAAATAATATCTTTCAAGAAAAAAAGTCACTTCGCATGAAATCCGTGATTTAAAATATAAAAGGTTAATTAAATTATAATGAAGAATGGATGGTCTTATACAACCTAGTAGTCTCTGCCTAATGATAAAAATAAATCGAATAAAATCAGCTTTACGCCGAAACCTGCACAAAGCAAGGTAGGCAGAGGGAACATAAAACACTCCGTGCCCCACTTTCCGCCGAATTTTTCATGTTGAGTGGCGGAACTCAACGCCAAGCTTTTCCTTTGGTGCCGGAGCGAACAAATGAAAATATTCATAAATAATAATGCCCCTGGACCACAATGGCCTCAAGGATATAAATGGTAAATATAATCAAATACATTACAGCAAGTATAAGTGACGACCAAATCTTTTATTAGTACGATCGATATAATATAATATGCTTTAACTTTTTATAAAAAAAATCCTTTGGTGTTTTCCTAATATTGAAAACCAAGAAACAGAAAATCGCTTTTAGGCATCAGATATTTAAGTAGATTAAAAAAATACTGTGGAAATTATTAGGTAAGTATGGAAAACATAATATTGTGCCCATAATTTTATATTTCATAGAAAAATAAAACTGAATATATTAACTAGATCCTCCTGGTCCATCCTAAAAAAAAAACTTTATTTTTTATTACATGCGGCGTTAAATACCGCAACTCTACATGCAATGCCTTGAAAATTTATCAGTAAAGTGTCTTAACGGTGATTTCCCTCCACCTTGAAAACCTTCTTTTACAGTACATATTCCTATAGCTAATAGTGATGTCAAACAGTGATTTTAGAAATAGAAAGAATTAGATAATAAACGACTTAATTATATAATTATACATTACATAGTTAAACATAACCATATTTACAATTGATTTTCTATATGCATTATTATAAACAGAATAGAAAGATTTTTAAAAATAATTGAATATAAAATACAAATACTATAATATAAATACAGATATAGTATGTTTTTTCTATAAGTTTAAATTTCCAATCAAGTTTACCTTGAAAATAGTTTTTAGTACAAAGGATCATTTTATATTACAATCATAAACGTAAATTTAATAAACTTTATAATGGGTTTCCTGTTGACAATAATATTCTTGGAGTAGTATACAAAAACAAAAATCAGCTTCACGCGCGGGATACACCCGCACACAGCACGGTAGGCAGAGGGAACCTAGTGTTAAGACACTCCGTTCCCCACTTTCTGTCGAATTCTGGAGGCATTGCGTGTTGAGTGGCAGAACTCAACTCCGCGCTTAGCCTCGACACTAGAGCGAAGAAATGGAAATATAAATTTAAGTAAATATTTTATCTCCTCGAGTGGGGATCGAACCCACAACCAGTTTATTTTACAGTCACACTTCGTGCCGCTGCGCCACGACTGGCCTTTAGTAGTATAACAGCCATCAATAACATCCATAACTGATAAGGTCGTCGAGGCACAGCAGAACAATGTTTTTACTATAAAAGCTATAGTTATGAGTGCGATTCCCACACGGGGCAATGATGATATTTAATTTATTTTCATTTCCTCCGCCAAGAAAGTTAGGCGTAAAATGTAAAATAAAATGATATTTGGAAAAATATAACTCTCCTTTTTATATTATTATTTTTTACTTTAAAATTAATTAAGTTAAATAGAAAAATATTCATACAATAAATAGTTTTTTTCTCAATATACGAGTTTGTTAACGTCTACGTCGTCGTAGAGCCTCTACGAAAATCATAATGATCATATTAATTTAAATTATCATCGCATAAATTTAAATAAAAATATAACAAATACTAAAAAAAGGCTAAATTTAATATTTTAATTGAATACAGTCCTTTTATATTCATTGAATTACTTAAATTAAAAAAGAAGAGGAGGATTCAACGTACTGTTAAAATTTATTATGCTGGGTTTCAAAACATAAGGCAGATAGAAAAGTACATTGTCTTTGCCTAAAGAAACTAAGACTTCTAGATACTTCTAGATATAGTGAGAATTATATAATATAATATACGTTATCGACACTTACACTTTTATTAAGTTAAAATTGCATAATATATATCTAATAATTATTATGAAGAGACAAAAAAATATATAAAGCATAGACACGAAAAATTTTCCACTCAAACATTAAAAACAAAAAAGAAATATACGAATCGTTTGCGATTTATAAAATATAAAAATAGTACACAACGCCATTCGTCAAATAATACTCAGGAAACCACTTATATAAAAACATACGCAAATAAAAAATATATAATGTAGGTCACCCAGTTGCTAACAACTTGAATGAAATATAGAATTATACAAAAAGTAATGATAGGATAATGTACGTAATTGAAGAATTAAATTATGTTTTTGTATTTATCTATATATAAAAGTAATCAATTATTAAAGTTATGCTACTTTTATGTTACAATAAAAAGATACTTGATAAGTTATAGTTCCTCCTAATAAATTACACATTCCAAAATATTTCTGAAAAAAAAATTACTGTATAATTTAAATTATGCGATAATCTTTAAAAAATATTAAACAAAACAAAAGATTTAAATAAAAACAAAACTATCACAATCTACTAACCTGAAAAATAATCCAATAACACCTTCAAGAACACACATACAAACATATATTTTCAAAAACAATTTGTTCACAAAATAAATACACGTTCATTTCACATTCACAGACGTAAATTATACAGCTACGGCCGGCGCGTCCACCCTCTACGACGGCTCTACGCAAACTGCGGGTAAAATGCACGGAGCCAACTTCGTGTGTAATCGGAAAACCTCGGCTGCATAGTGTACAAAGCCTCATAATTGAGTTGTGAACAAAAGTTTCTTCATAGTTCTTCATAGAAGTTATTTGAAATATTTTCATTTTTTGATGTCGGATTTGGTTTAACTTTTTATAGCTATATGACGGAAATGGGAAAGAAATTGAATATAAATTTTGAAATTATTTATATATTAAACCTATTATATCACAATGAAGAATGATATTTTACAAGTGCAAACCTTACAAACATCAAGCAGCTTAGGCAGAGAAACATTGCGTCTTAAATGGCGGAACTTAACACCATGCTGTATCTGCCAAAGCGAGGAAATGACTAAATAATTTAAATATAATAAAAAGTATCATTTACATGTAATCCTAACCGACAACAATCGTATCTAGTAAACAGCACTACTGTATATTCAATCATAGTCTATAGAATATAATAATAACCATATTTGAAATTAGCATTTGTCGTAACAAAAAAGCCTGGAGCAGATGCCAAGCTGAATTATGCAACATTTGATATTAATTATAAGTGAATTGAGGCCGTCGTGACACAGGGGCACAGGATGTCACTATAGCGTGACGGTTGTGGCTTCATTCCCCACTGGGGGGAATAAATTATAATAATATTTTCATTTCTTCACACTAGCACCAAAAGAAAAGTCCAGCATTGAGTTCCGCCACTCAACACGCAATACGAAATTGAGGAACGGAGTGTCTTAACACTAGATTCCCTCCCCCTATCCCGCTCTGTGCGAGTAAGCAGAGGGAATGAAGAGAATGTGATCCAATTCAATTAGATTTTTTTAATTTTATTAAGTTTAAGTGAGTCAACCTCACTGCGGTCCGCATATTACTTTGTCACATAAAACAATGAGAACCAGTGCTATCGGTTTAAATGAATACGAATGAACTTTAAATAGCTATCTTACTGCGTATAATAAAATGTCATCCACTTTAAGTCTAGGACTAGTTTGTTCATTTTTTATACTGTCTGTCACAATAAAAATGTTCTAGAATTTTTTTTTATAATAATAAGTTGTAGAAAAATGTGTTTTTCTGAGAAATATTTTTTTCTTATTATGTTTTTTGCTTTTGTAAATATAAATGTCAGGAGGAGTACTTGGAGACAATACAGTTAAAACCTTTAGTATTTTAAGGATATCACTATATTTATACTATATTTTTACTTACTTTTTTACTGGCTTTTGTAATGAGGCAAAGTGCGGCGTTGAGCTCCAGTAAACACAAAAGGAAAGAACAGACACGTAGTGTTTTAATTTGAACAGAGTGTCTTAACACTATGCTTCCTAGTTTCCTCTCCCTACCCTACCCTAAAAAACTTTAATTTAAAATGTATGATGTTTAGAATTGTCACTATCTTTCAAACTTCTCACATAGTCAATGAACCTAAAAGTCGCATATAACCTCAACTTTAACTCATATAATATTATCTGTGGCATTTGACTTCCGACACTTAAAACACAATGTATCGAAAATTAGTCAGTAAGCGTAGAACAGAGTGTCTTATCACTACGTTTGCTCCGCCTACCATACTATATACGAAATACAGCGTGAAACCAAAAAAAAACTTATTCTACCCACAATGATTTCCAACCCAATCAAAACAATTCCGCGTGAACACCAGCACTAAGTAGCAATCAAAAATTTTAGTCATGTTTGAATCCAATAAAAAACGTACCTAAAATACACCGCAATAACTTTATCAAATTTGCTTTTTGTCGCTGTATTTTTGTTAGAGCGTTCCTTATAATGGCTCCGGGCGAAATTGCTTAGCACTGGATTCTACGAATTTAGGAGAGAAAAAAAACTCATTTGACATTTGACGAATAAGAAAAATGGAGGCCGGTCGGTTCGTGAGTGGGTTTACTTGTAAAAACGATAAATTAACATTTGTATTGTGCTCTCGTTGCGTGGATTTGGCAATTTAAAAAGGATTTGTGTAATATTATGCTTGAAACGGTGGAAGTCATTTCCCATTTCACCGTTAAAAGTGGAAATGTATTAATGGTTCGTTACTAAGCAAGGCGAGCGTGAATCAAGAGAAGTCAAAATATTTTTTTTTCCTTTGAATTCTTATCAAAGGAACAAATCTAACAAAAAGTCTAACAGATCTCAAGTTCGAGCATGAATAGGAAAAAATATATAAATTGTGAGAGTTTTGAATAAATAACTTTTAATGTTGATTTTAAAACTAATTGAGATAATAAAAAACAGCTTCACGCTTTTTCCCATAAATAGCAAGGAACGTATATAGAACCTACATGTTAAGTGGCGGACCGCCTTGCTTGTCTTTGTAGCGCTAGTACGAGAAATTGAAAGCAATTGATTCTCGAATAGGAATAAGGCTAAAAACGCAAGGAAGAAATTATTTTCTTTTTTAGTACTATTTTTTTTTATTTTAACAACACGAGCTCTTATTTGAATTAACTAAAACGTGCCACGACGGTTTCACTTTAAAAAAAACTATTACTAAATTTGGCCCACGACGCTAACTTTGTCCAGTTAAATAAAATCCTTTAATAATCTAGTATAATATGTATCAATAATATAATATCAAAGTATGTTTTAAAGGCAAAGCAAACTCTTTAAAAAAAGCGGTTTAGTTCCAAAATAAACTTCGGTAATACTGGTAAACTGGTACGTGGAATTTAGTTTAGTCCATGTATGCTTTAAATGTTTATAAAATAAAATGAATGATCACTACAGTATTGACACTCTGATCTTGTCTGTATATATGGCATATATATATGGCCGTTTATATCACAATAAATGCGAATTTCGACACTACAAAGAAAATCAAAATTAATAGAGTACTTCCGGTTGATCGAGAATTATTAAATTTGGCAGTTAGTATCTACAGGTAGTACTAGTACAGGAAACATCTGAAAACTATACATTTGAGGTTAAATCCTATTAAATAACAACCTTAAAAGGGGGGAAAAACTTAATATTAAAACCGCTAATCCAGGGCTCTGGATCTGGTTAAGCAAGCTAAGCTTGAATTTCAGAAAAAGGTCGAGACCTCTTATTTATGTACGGATCCCTTAATGGGAGAGCTCGACTCGCGCTGTTCTGGTTTTTTTTCCGTCTGTCAACTCCAGTTATTTCGAGATCACGTGGAGATATCAAAGTGCAATTAATGTAAAATATTTAGACCTACGGTTCCTTTTAGCAAAGAAAATATCAAGCTTCTAAGTTAATCAAAATATACGAGCATTTATGCGTCATTTTTTATAGCATTTTGTATTAAATTTACCGCGTGATCAAAACCCATAGGGACCTAGTGGTCCCTATAGGTTTTGATTTATTAGTATATAGATTTGAATTTTTCAACGAAGTAAGAAATTATAATACAAATAAAGCAAAATTTGTGAAAAGTCAAAATTTGAGGTACGTTTGTAGTTCATTTCACACAAAATGAGTATACACAAATGCAATTAGTGCATACAAATGCAATACAAATCCTAACTTATTAAATAATAAGACAAATTTAAATTTGAATACGGCAAAGAATAATTCATCAATAATTTTGTTCTTTATATTTATAGTGCCTAAAATATAACATAAAGAAATACAGGATGTTCCAAAAAAAAAAACATAAAACTAGATCAGAAATCTCCTGTTGGCAGTGAGTTTTGTAGGTGGCTGTACACCTAAATTTATTGCAACAATTTATATACGGATTTTTCGGTCAACCTTTTGTTTCAGTTCAATAAACATTAATCTATGTTATACGGCCGGGTTGTAAATGCTACCCAACAAGGGCGCTGTGTTTAGTTAAACTAGAAGATTGGACGTGTTTATTAGGAGATAGCACCTAGGAATCATTTGAACTTATTTTATTTTTGTATTAAATAATATTCTATGTTGTACAATAATATAAAGATAGTTTGACTTATAAATATATAGTTAGCTTTAGCTTCACGCTATATCCCGCACATAGCAGGGTGGGCAGAGGAATCTTGGCGACCTAGCGTTAAACCACTCCGTTCCCATTATGTCACTTCCATTCCCCACTTTTCCGAGTGACGGAACTTAACACCGCGCTTTGCCAAGTTACCAGAACAAAAAAAAAATATTATTTACTCGAGAGGGAATCGAACCCATCACTGTCATGTTTGCGGTCACATTTGGACCTCTGCGCCACGTCTGAACGTAGCTTAGTATAGTAGCTCATTCTCCCATATGCAGAGGTAACCTAAAGCAAAAGCACGGCGTTGAGTTCCACCACTCAACACGCAATGCCTCGAAAAAATCTGCAGAAAGTCTGGAAACAGAGTGTCTGATCACAAAGTTCCCTCTGCTTACTCTGCTGTGTGCGGGATACAGCGTGAAGCTGATGATGATGATGATGATTCACATTGTATCTTGCAACTAGCACGATAGGTAATGGAACCTTAGGCCTTTTAGGCTTTGCGCCAAATATTCAATATTTAGATATTAATATCAATTAAATAATATTAGCAAAATTCACCGTGTAAAAAATGCAGTGCTCATCAACGGTCTCCACTTAATACTTGAAAAGCTTCGCCAAAGTTTCAAGCAGTTTGTACAACATATTTCAACTAAAGTTTGAAAAGTTATTCCCTGAAATTTAGTCTCCAAAATATAAACTCGAAACTGCTATCATTTTATACACAAAACGACATTTTGATTGCGATTTCGAAATTTTGGGGCAGATCTAATGCATATATTCGTACGTATTCAGAACTATTTATTTAATAACAATGAAGCCGTAGAATATAAGCACAAATTTTAACAAGGACTTCTCATTATCTCTTTTATTTAAAATCGTAGAAAATATTTTAAAAAAGTATTATATTACCGATACCTTACAAAATGTGCGGGATGTAGCGTGAAGCTGATTTTGTAGTTTTTTTTTCAGCTTCACGCTATATCCCGCATATATTAGGGAGCTTAGTGTTAAAACAGTCCCCACTTTCCGCTTAATTCTGAATTCATTGCGTATTGTGTACCGGAACTCAACGCCGCACTGTGCTGACATCAGGACGAAGAAATGAAAAAAAAATATTTCATCGTGCTGAATGGGAATCGAACCCAAGACCTGTCGCGTTGATGGAAAAACGCTTGTGTCTCTGCATCAATACTGGCCACTAAGTGCTTATTTAAAGGTATATAAAAATAAACAATGCAAAAATATACAAATATATCGAAAAGCAGTAGAAGATTCAATATAAACTTTAAAAAACTTACAAAAAATAGCTTCAAAAACTCAATAACACTAAAATAAAACACAATCACGCGAAACACTCCTTCATTTCACTCACTTAGGCAATACAGAAGACAAACCGACCTTCCACTCCGAACGTCTACACATCACTGACTGATTCTGTCGAGAGTACTCCAAATGATATTGGACTATTGCGATACCTTACTTGACTGACTTACGATTGAAGAGATCTTTATGTATAAAATAAATCAGTTTGTTTTTTTGTAGTTTAGGGAAGAATCTCTTTATATGTATATACTATATATACTTTTATTATACAAAATAATTAATTTTACATTTTTAAATATAAATTGTTATAAAAATACATTTAAAAATATAAAAAAAATACTCTTCCGACGGTGGGAGAAGGGTCCAAGCCATCGGTGGCTAAGGCTCCAGAGAGAGGAACCTCCTTACAATACGCGCCGTCTCATGTAGAACTGTCTTTTGCATCCAGTTCTTGATCCAACAGCTAAGCTCAACTCGTAAGATATTGATATTATTACGTATTTTACGAGTCAGCGTCTGACTATAAACACGATGGTTGTGGATACGATTCTCACTCGGGGGAAATGTTGTTTTTTTTTTAGACAATGGAGCACTGTATTACTTCAGGAATGAAGCATATTTCTGTAGAGCAGTACATTTAAAATTTTAATCAGCTTCACACTGTATCCCGCTCACAGCAGGGTAGGCAGAAGGAACCTAGTGTTAAGACACTCCGTTCCCCATTTTCTGCCGGATTATGGAGGCATTGCGCGTTGAGTGGCAGAAATCAACGCCGCGCTTTGCCTGGGCACCAGAGCGAAGAAATGAAAATATAAATTTAAGTAAATATTTCATCTCCTCGAGTGGGGATCGAACCCACAACTAGTCTGTTTTACAGTCACAATCTGTGCCCCTGCGCCACGACTGGCCTCGTTTAAAATTTGAATTACAATAAAAAAATAATAACCTGTTTTTTAACATGTTATCACATTAAAAATACTAC
>DWMY01000985.1:0-17403 GCA_018249775.1 Heliconius hecalesia formosus | reverse complement strand
TCGACAATGCACTTGGTTTTCTCCTACGGTTAGTTATAATTAGCAAATTTGATCATTCAATACATCAATTTTGTACATTTCCAAGAAATAGTAAATTTTAACGATTTGATACAACGAGTCACACCAACACTTTCAAAATTACAAAGTTGCAAAGTTTTACCGCTTTTTAAAATTTGCATTCAGACGCGACATGACGTCACACGCTTAGCCGCGGATGCCGTACTTTAATGTTTAATATCTCAGTGGTTTTTGAAGAAAGGACAAAAATAAAAACAGAGTCTTTTTTCTCGAGTTACCTATTTTTAGATATGTTGAAAACAAAAAACGTTGGTGTGACTCATTGAGGCATAATAGATTTTTTAAAATCTCTATTCAAATGATATTTTAAAGTATAGCAGATACTTAAGCTAAAGTAGGCCTATATATCACCTAATGGTCGCTTCCCTTCGCTCTTCACTCTTAAATATAATATCCTCGATGTCGAATTTGTAACTATAGCATGTACAGTTAGACTCCCTAATTATTCCTAAGATGATGTCTAAATTTCATATTAGTTTACAGTTTGTTTATTATACAAATATCGTCTTTGGAAACTTAATAAGGTTCGAAATATTTTTATATAATAATTATGAATATTATATAGTAATTACATTGTATGACGATGCCAGATTTAAATATCTAACGAAATCTTGATATAACCTTAGACTGTTTTGGTTCGTCATCAAATAATTGATACCTTGGATTTTACTTTATATTATACTTTATTTATGAGTGTTACGATATTGCGTTCTCTACGTTTTGTTGTGAGGAGTCGTGAAACTCCACGCCACACATTATTTACCAGAGAAGGAAAAGTGAAATAATTCAATTCCCCGAATGGGGATCGAACCCACAATCACTATTGACCAATTTAACACGCGATACGGCGGAAACTGATTCTGCCTACCAACAAAGCTTTGCGCGAGATACAGTGTAATAAAAGTAAAGATAAAACAAAGCAATAGACTATTTAATAAACAATGTCAAAAAACCACCAATAAAAGCTGATTCGGTTATTCACACAAACACAAATACAGCAATATATTTCATTCCATAAGATAATTAGTTAAATTTATACAATTAAAGCGGTCTCGGGATCAATGCAAATTGTAAACAATCGCGATATCAATGCTTCAAAATTATCATAATTTGATATGAATAAATATTTTTCCCTTATAAAACGTAAATTCTCATTTTTTCGGGGAATATCGGTAAATCGTTTCTTAGTGCCCCCCTATACTCCCTAAAGGGGGCTCTTAGGGAGTATATTTCATACTAGATTTCGGCGTGCGTTGTATATCTTTTAGACAATTTTCTAGTATTCTATAAATTTCAAGCCACTTTAGCTTGTTGCGTTGACATTTGGGTCTTTGAGTACGGACCATGTATCTGTAGTATCTTTAGTGAGTACTTACACTTATATTATAAGCTTGAAGAGTTTGTTTGATTGCACGCGCTAAACCCAAGAACTACTGGTTCGAACTTAAGAATTGCCTCTGTATTTGATGCTCCATTTATCAAGGAAGACTATATAGTAGTGCAATATTTACATTACGTCAATTATTTTGCTGCAACTGTGAACAGGCCGAGTTATGCGGATTTCAATTTATATAAAAAATTTAATTAAACATAAATGCATGTGAAAATTTATTGTGAATGTACTGTAATGTATAAAAATTTGAACGTAGCAGGACTCGAACCCGCGCCTCCTGGAAACAGACCAGGCGCTCTGACCACTGAGCCATACGTTGTCATCAAGGTCAAAAGATATTTAGCATTTTATAGTTTTACTATCGCGTTGTAGTGTGAGTGTGAGTTCTGAGCAGTGCCTTAAGTGTAGGTATAAGTGGTTCCTCTACTCTCTCGCCTCCACTATCCTAGCTCCTCTACCAACACCAACATTGAAATGAGTGATGTCTTCGAAGTACATTCTTGAACAGAACAAAAAAAAAATGTTCTAAAAATGTTACGAAGGTCTAATATGAGCAAATAACAATTTGATTTACCTTTTTAAATAAAATGTCTATATTATTTAGGAAGGTAATTGAAAATGTTTGTAAAGATTATGATTAAAATTGTTCAAACAACATTTAATATAATTCTATAGTGTCACCGGCTTAGCGTCGAACACCAAGCGTCGCGTCGCTGTCGTAGAGCCGGCGGCGACGCGGGCTCTACGACATTACTTAAATACTCCATTCACCTTTGCTCTATCACTATGTACTAGAGTCAAATATTTGTCAAATTGTCAACAAAGACTTAACCCAAGTCGTATTTTCATGAATACAATCAATTTACATTTTTACTCAATCAAATGAATTTAGGAGCAGAACTACTTTAACTACGTTTAGGTTCATTAAAGAATTTAAATTAAAAACCGGTCCAGTGCCGATCGGACTTGCCCACCGCGATTTCGTACTAATGTCAGGATTGTAAGTTGATGGGAAGTCGGGCGTAGTGGGGTTCATTATGAATGGAATGAACTGCACCTTTTAGAAGTTTATAAAAAGATATTTTTTCTTTATTGGTTCTCACTTTGCACCAAATTTCATGAACTGTAGATGACCACACATAACCACAACATATAAACCTAGTAGGTGCAGGGGTACTTCCCGTGTAGGTTCCCCGTGTAGGGTTCTTATTACGTATTTTATACAAAATACAGCATAAACGAGGCATTGATGCTCATCTTTAAATTGCGTTGACGTTAATTGCATGTTAGCATGCAGGGGCGGCACTCGACGCTGTGGTTTGTAGTTTTTGGCCGGTGGACTCACGGGAGGTGAGGATTTGAGGAGGAGGATTGGGGATTGTTTTAACACTATATGTTCCGTATTTTGCCTTGACGGTTAAAATCTTAAAATCCTTATTAAATATTAAATCGTAGAGAAATGAGACAATACAAGCTAATCCATTGTTTCATAAAGTATCACGAACCTGTTCATTGGTCCGCACTCTAATTAATATTTAGCAACAAAATGATCGCGTCAGTGCCTGACCACTGCACTGGAGCTGGGCTTGTATAGACACTCACATCGACGCTTACACGCTCTACTGGAAATGGTTTTAAGCTAAAATGTGAAGAAACTAAACTAAAAATATTAAGTTTAGCTTGCTTATTTTTATTTTAAAATTATCACATCTTTCGTATTTCGACAAAACTACGTTCCCTATTTAACCTTAACCAGAGCGGACAAAAATAAAATAATATCGTTATATTCCCTCCAGTGGGAATCGAACCTAAAACCGTCGCATTACATTCACGCTGCGCTATAACGGTCAGAAGAAATTAAAATATAGTTATGTCATTGTCTTTTATTTAAAATAGAGCGTATTTAGAATAAATAAAATCATATTTAGAATATACTACAGAGGTAAAAAGGGACACAAATCTGACCTGAATATAAAAGAAATTTCATGCAAACCTGGCGTTCTCAGCCATAAATACGATGGTTTGTTTTGTCTTTGTGACTCGTTACATTCGCTCAATCTAGCAGCAACAGTCGTGTCACGCGACAGTGGCTATTACCCTATACTCCACTACATGTTGTAATAGAAGAAATTGAATTGAAATTAATTCTTAATTCTTTATTATGAACATTATATACAGCTAAAATTATTATACAACTGAATTTCTTCTGTTTAACATTTTTTTGTGTTTGCGCAAACCTCAGGGATTACTCATTCAAATTTAACAATTGTTTTTGTGTTGAAAAGATAATTTATCGAAGAAGGCTATAGGCTATATTAAATAACGTAACATGTTTAATATAATAATGTTTATCAGTTCCCACTGCATCACAAACTTTGCCTAGTTTGAAACACAATTTTTTTCTGCATATAACAGGGTAAGTAGAGAGAACCGGGTGTCAAGACACTCTGTTATCCGCTTAATGGCAAACTTGACGGCGCATTTTGACTACTATAATAACTGTGCCGTGTGATCCCGGCCTAGAATAGGATCATCCTGGTACTGGTTGCGTCGTAAGAGGCGACTAAAGTACGTGTGGTAGAGTCACGTTGCCAACAATGACAACACGCATGGGCAGACTCGACCGGATCATTACCGACATTTAAAACCGGCGTTAAGTAGTGGCTTTATGCCACTGCGTTTTGCATCAGGTAATGCCGGGCTCCGGAGCCCAACCCCCACCCCTCCCTGGATTATGATAGCAGCACTCAAAGAGAAACTACCCCAGGAGGGTACCAGCACCTCCGGTGCTAAAGAATCCCTCCCTGAGTCCCCAAATTCAGGCCGCCTTTCGAAATCTGGGGAGGGCACAATTCCGCGCTATAGACAGGGCAAACGAAACATACGAGATAAATGCCGTCTACCACCATCTCGAGACGGCACGGCCGGCCTTGTTATTCCTGACGGAGACTCAAATTGCTCGATCGAGCGACACAGCCTATCTTCAATACTCTGGCTACAAAATAGAACATAACTTTATGCTTCATGCTATGTTCGTAAGGGAGGACCTAAGTTTGGCTTGAATCACGCACCACCGACCACGCGGGGAAGGGTGCATTTGACCTTGCTATGGCCAACGGATTGTCCCAATTGGTTGATTCGCCTACGCGACTCCCGGATGTGGACAACCACAATGAATCTTTATTGGACCTCCTGCTGACTTCACATCCGGAACAGAGTCAGGTTGTCGTCGATGTCCTTTTGGGGTCTTCTGACGGACGGAGCGTCGTCCGGAGTGTCGTGCCCATTAAGCGCGGCAGCTGCAGAACACCCGCAACTCATCGCGTCAGGCACTACAAGTCAGCAGATTCGGATGGGATGCGTACATTTTACTCGTCTTATCCCTGGGGGCCGGTTTGCTTCTCTTCTGATGATCCTGTGCCGCTGCTGTTGCCGACGTGGTTCTACAGGGCATGGAACTTTATATTCCTAGCACTGTAGTGCCAATAGGTGGCAAGTCATAGCCTTGGTTTGATACGTCTTGTCCTATAACAAAAGCGAGGCATATCAAATATGGACCGAGGCACAGGTTACTAAGGATCCGGAGGTGAAAATCTCAAAAGGAAGTACCGAGCCTCTAAGTTTTTTAAGCGGCAAATTGCCAGAGCAAGGTCCAAGCATATCGCTAAAATTGGCGAGAAGCTTGAGAGCTACCCGTCCGGAACTCATCAGTTTGTGAGCAACAAAGGCGGCATTTGGCAACTTTAGCCAGCATTCGCTTCCGCCATTACGCATAGGGAATGACATCTTGGTCCACACGGCAAAGGCGAAAGCCGATCTACTGGGCGCTCTCTTTGCCTCGAACTCGACTTTGGATGACCAAGGAACAACGCCGCCGACCATCCCGTGGTGCCAGAGCACAATGTCTGAGGTTAAGTTCAACCAATCAGCTGTTAGGCGAGCTCTGTCCTCTTTGGACATCCACAAGTCGAGCGGGCCTGATGGCATCTCTCCCTTAGTGCTTCGTTCTTGTGCTCCTGAGCTCCTGACACCGGTGCTAACGCGTTTGTTTCGGCACTCTTACTCAGTCGGCGTAGTCCCAAACTCATGGAAGAGCGCTCTTATCCACTCGATCCCCAAAGAAAGGTGATGGTTCCGATCCATCTAACTATAGGCCGATTGCTATCATGGGGTGAAAGGAACTTAGTTCAGTTTAACCCATGAAGACACAAGTTTGCGTGTTAACCACTAAAAATATCCCATTTATCGTATTGACAGTCTTTCAAAACACTCCACTTATCAGTATCGCGATCATCTGGAAAGCAAGTTGCCCTCGAAGAAAATGGGGGTTTTCAACAGAGCGAGACGGTACTTCACGCCAAAACACCGTTTGGCCCTATATAGGGCCCAAGTTCGGCCTCATATGGAGCACTGTTCTCATCTCTGGGCACCTGCACCTATCAGTAGCTGGCAGTATCTTTAACCATTTGATTGCATACAACGTAGAGCCATTCGAATCATTGGGGACCTGTGAAAGGCTTGATACTTTGGCTTTGCTTAGAGACGTCTCCTCGCTGTGCGTTCTCTATCGCATTTATCATGGGGAGTGTTCTGAAGAACTGCCGCCGAATTTTCTAACCGCACAGTACGTCATAAGCTAAAATATCATCCACACCACATGGATACGTGGCAAGCCACTACTGTGCGGTTTCTAGGAACTTCCTTCCACGCGCCACGGAACTGTGGAATGGCCTACCCGCGGCAATGTTTCCAGGTCAATATAACATGGGTACCTTCAAAAAGCCTTAAAGGCCGGCAACGCACCTGTAGCTCCTCCGGTGTTGCACGGCGGTAATCACTTACCATCAGGTGACCCGAACGCTCGTTTGCCTTGTCCTTTTCCATAAAAAAAGTAACTATATATAAGTTATAACATTAGATTTCGCTAAAAAATATTGCAAACATTTAAAAACGGACCATACGCGTTTTTTGACTAGCAAAGTCATTAATCACATTTTCAAAATCGATAGTATCGACTAGTTCATGTTCGATTGACATGATAGTGAGATTGTATTTTTCATTTTCATTCTCTCATTTTTCTTGTACATTTGAAAAAAATATCGTAGACTTTGATGCCCCTTTCCTTTTGATGCCCGGTGCGACTGCACCGCTCGCACCCCCCCAGCTACGCCACTGTCTTAAAGCACTAACATACAATGACACTGAAAAAATTATCAAACCAATATAAGCATACTTATTATTTAAAATGTTGAGAAAAAATAACCTCATTATCGCTAAACATTAGAATTTCAGATATTCACAACACACACACACACACACACACACACACACACACATACATACACACACACACATGCATACTCATGCATACATACACACATATCCACATTTTATATATATAATACCGAATTTTTACTTACGGAATTTATATATGTTAGCGTACTCGTGTAAAAGAGGGTAGATTTAGGTGGAAAATAACTATAAAAGCGGTGGAATTGTATCGATCGGGGGCATTCGCTTGTAAGTGACGGCCCCTATTGGAAGGAAACTAGAGTGAAGTATTGTTAGTAGGTGATACATATCACTTATTGCAATTACATAGTATCTCTTTCAAAATAGTTTAGAGTCATATAGACGATATGTGTTTTTATAGTGTCTTTTTTAAAAACGTTAACCGCTTCCGATTTCTAACATATATAATACTCTAAATGTATCTGTCGTAAAAATAGTTCTTAGATTCGTTAATTTCCTATTTCTTTATCAGAATTTTTTTTTATATATAAAAACTCTCTAAAATCTTTCTCATAAAACTCTCTAAGAGTATATTATATAATTGTTTTATAGACATATATAATACTCTAAACGTAACCGTTTTAAATGAAGTTTTTAAATTCTTTATTAGTGATATAATTATTAAGAAAATTTAAACCAATAAGTGGCAGCATCTAAACTTTTGACATATACTACATGAAGTAAGAAAACAAGCATGCGAGGAATACTATCCTACCGTCATACAGTAAAACTAATTCGGAGGGTAGTTTTTTATCAATTTTTGTTAGCTTAACCGTCAAAATTGTAATATCGTTAATATATAAGCCATTATTATATTAGGTTAAGATTTAAATAAATAAATAAAAAAAAACAAAAATAAGTTGAAATTTGAAACCTATTATTATTATCTAATACTCTATCTAATTTAATAAATTATTTAAGTTACCACGAAGCGAGCGTTGATTTCTGCCATTCAACGGCCAATGTCTCGATAATTGGGTGAAAAGTGAGGAGCGTAGTGTATTAACACTAAATTTCTTCTGCCTTTCCTTCACACTTCTATATGCAGGATACAGCATGAAACTATAAAAAAGAGAATTCTCACTAAAGACGATACCAATTCCCGTCCTGATTTCTCTTGAATGGGGGCAATAAGTTTATAAACAATTTATTCCTCAAATTTGAGCTATCAATGAGACTTTCCAAACATTTGTATATAGAGCTTCTTCGGAGATAAGACGGAGGACGATTAAACAACGTCTGTCCATTAATTAAATATTTGCGTCAACCTCGCCAACTTCTCAATATAATAAAAATTCTTTCTCAATTCTGAGATTTTCTTTCTTTCATAAGCGGAAAGCCAAGGCTAAAATAATATTAAGAGATACAAACCAAATACACCGAAAAAGCTAATATATTTTATTACATGCTTTTATTTGGTAGACATGTAACTAATAAAATTGAATTTGACCCATTTGTAATAATTTTATTAACATAAAACTTGACAGTGGTACGTAGCTTAGATGACAATAGAATAATATGGTAACATCGAATTGACGTGATGATAGGGCAAGTCCTGAATAGTGGACTCTTCAGACGATACTAGTAAGTCACTCGAGTTTATGCTCCTATAATTTATAGCTGCGAGCATATTCTAAAGCAGTTGTGTTCACTGTGGTGATTTGTTAAAGTGCTTTTCCTAACCGAAGCTACTAAATCATTTGGTTAAAACATATTTTTACGGATTTCTGTATGATCCAGGTTATGGTCACGGACAGTTCGTTTTTCGACAGACTTTTGTCGTCTGTGCCTTTTTTGTTCTTGTGGCTTGTTAAAGATTTGGTATTTTTTTATAATATGTGAAGTAGTGTTCGAAAAGTCGGGTTTCCAAAAATGTATAATCTTAAATAGACGCGATAAATCCGGTTAAAATAGTTTAATTTAAAATGTGTAAAAATCGTGAAAATCAAAGAACTTATTAATATATTCAATTTGCATATTTCGATTAAAAATTTGAGAATATAGTAACACATTTGCCTATCACTTGCTACAGTCAGACAACTGTGCTATTGATAGTCCTTAAAATCAGCTTCATGAAATTGAATTTTAAGAATATTTTTTTTTCTGAGGCCGGTCGTGGCGCAGTGGCACAGGGTGTGACTGTAAAAGCCGACTGGTTGTGGGTTCGATCCCCACTCGAGGAGCGCGGCGTTGAGTTCTGCCACTCAACACGCAATGCCTCCAAAATTCGGCAGAAAGTGGGGAACGGAGTGTCTTAACACTAGGTTCCCTCTGCCTACCCTGCTGTGTGCGGGATACAGCGTGAAGCTGATTTAATTTTAATTTTGATTTAATTTTTTTTTATTTTATAAACTAAAACTTAACATACTTGGATTGTTTTTTATAACCTTAGTTATTAATCCTACATTTTTTATTCTTTATTTTTTTTATTTTATTCTTTATTTATTTTTATCTATTTATTCAACAACTTTGTATAAATCTCATATAGCGTGCACATGGCTGAGAGCTTAATTGTAGTTGTCGTTGAAAATGCAACGCGCTGCAAACTAGTACGAGAGAGTGTTGTTATTCCTCGGTTTATTGGTCGCGCGCCGCGTTCTTAATAGCTTGTAATGTGTGGATCACGTACACTATCTATATACCACTGCGGGTGTCTGTGTGGTGCATCAAAGTGAAGTAGTGTTTGAAAGTGATTGTTTACTTATTTAAAGAAATAAATATATTGACAGTTGTATCTCAATACATTTTTGAAAATGTTATGTATATTAAGAAGCCGGTTCTTCTCAGGTCTGAGGCATTAACTTTAGTGAACTGGTGGTAAATTATTTGACGTTCAAAAAATGAAGCATGTAACTTTTTATTTTGAATAAAATTATTTGACTTTGATTTTATTTGATGATTTTTTAATGTAATATAAAGAATTTAGTAAATAACTGCAATCGGTGTGAAATCACGATAAAAACAAATACTCTCAGAAAAGATCTTTATAAGTACAATGAAACGTAAATAATTGTCAACAGTGCACTCGCGCGGATAGGAGCGGGCTTTTTCAATGAGAGTACTTCTCTTTAGCTTCATGCTCTACCTCACATATAGTAGGCTTGGTAGAGAGAACCTTATGTTAAGACACATTCTCCGCTCTCAATCCTAATTTAAGACATTGTGTTGAGTTTAAAACGCCGCGAAGTGCGTTTTTCGTTTCCGCCACTCAGCCCAGTAGAACCCACAACCGCTACGATGGACGACGTGTTTAATTAAATGATTTTTGATTATTTAAATACATAAAATAAATACTATGGAAGTGAAAGCAAAAACCGTAGATAGCAAGAATTGTTTTAAAATTAGAAATATTAAAATATTTTTGAAATGTTAAAATTTGAATGAAAAACAAAAGATATTTTCTCAATAGATTCTCATTAAGTGTTCTTTTAGTTTTCTCCAATGAAAAATTGTCTAAAAATGAAGGGTTGTAAAGAAATAAATGAAGTAAATAATGGAGTGTATTGTATTAATAATGTATTTAACAATATAATGAATGTGAGTTCCAATTTCATTTAGAAAAAATATGAATACTAATTACAAGCACTCCTAGAATTTATTTTTTAGCAACTATATAAGTATTTAATAGGGTTTCGTCTTCAAAAAAATTCTCCGTTATTAAGTAAATGACAGACAATGGGCAGACGAAACTACATGACATGTACATATGTGGGGATGTTAGGGAATGTAGGGGAGCACTAAGAGTGCTGTAATGATTTCTCAGAATTTCTAGGTTAACAGGAATAAATAAGTCTTTCCAATTTTACGACGACTAGAATACTATATACCAGCATAAGTGTTTAAAAGCTCAAGGTTCCCAATGTTCTCTCTGTTTATCCTGCTATGTGCGGGTTTCAGCGTGAAGCTAAAAAAGGCACACCATTAAAATAATCTCACTAATCAACCGTTGCAAATTCCCAAATTTGGTTAAACGTAACGTTTTGCTTTAATAATACCGATAGGGACCCGTCCCGACCACCCGGAGACCGCGCGGTTGGTATTTCAGTAAATCGTCGGCTCGTCGTCTAATTGAAGTAACGTAATTGAATCGATTTTCTCGCCATTTTATTGTTAACAATTCGGGCCGCTAGTATTGTTAACGATATGGTACTTCGAACTTATTGTTATATTATAGCTAAATTAAATAAAACCTTTATATCAATTATGCTTATAGTGCTATTGCATATAGTGCTGTAAAGTTTTATCTAAATCAGTTTATTAGTAAAATTGGACCAAACATCCATCATCACAAATTCCTCATTTGTAATATTGTAATACGCTATACTTTGAAAATGATACTGAATAATGAGTGTAGTGATATATCATTTAGATTTCTTTAACTCTATTTTTAGAAATAAAAAAAACTTTCTTCAATACAACAGGTCAGACAAAAGTAACTAGTGCTAAGACACTCCGTTCGCCACGGACCGAGGAATTTTCGAGACAGTGCTTTGTCTACCAGAGAGGGGAAATAAAAATATTTCATTCCACCGGTAACAAAACTAAAAATAAAAAAAAAACTTATTATAAAAGGGTCATTAATCTAGGAACAACTGTTCCTAGATTAATGAGGACATTCGCGTTATTACCGCTTCTTATAGAGGTGGCCGCTGCATTGGAAATGATTAATTACTTTCTTTAATGATACTTCATTTTATCAAAGAAAAATCTACTTTAATACTTACTTACTACTATAAGGTTCAATTTATAAGCGCGGCCATCATAATAGAATGCCTTTCTAAATTAGCTAACGAGTCTCTCGTCAACGACAAGTTGATTTTTTTCAGCTTTTGTTTAATTAATGATCTTTCAAATTTTGTGTAATTATGTGTGGTAGTAGGTGCTATTTTTTCAGTATTGGCATTTTCTTGGTAACATAGTGATATTTTTAAGGCCGTGTTGGTGCAGAAGGACAACGCACGGTGATTGTGGGTTCGATTTACATACGTGAGAATGGTTACATTTCAAAATATTTTCATTTACCGGTTCCGTAGACGAAATGTTGCGCCCAGTTCTAAAACGGTACGAAACAGAAAGTAGGATGCTGAGTATTTTAACATTTGTTTCTCTTTGTTTTCAGCGGAACTAAATGTTGCACTTTGTTTATAATTATAAAATTAAAATAAATTAAATCAGCTTCACGCTGCATCCCGCACATAACAGGGTAGGCAGAGGGAACCTAGTGTTACGGCACACCGTTCCCCGATTTCCGCTGAGTTCTGGAGGCATTGAGTGTTCAGTGGCAGAATCCAACGCCGCGCTTTGCCTCGACACCAGAGCGAAGAAATGAAAATATCAATGTATGTAAATATTTTACCTCCTCGAATGGGGATCGAACACACAACCAGTTGATTTTACAGTTACACTCTGTGCCCCTGTGCCACGACTAGCCTCTACTTTATGATTATATATTTAGAATGATACATTTTTGGAAACCCGACGTTTCGTACATTTTGCAATAGTACGTTTGCAGTTTGTCAAGACAGTCTGTGGTCCGTGGTAATTCTAAATATACGCGATAAATCCTTTTATCCGTTTATAGAGTTTCAATTAAAATCTGAGATCTTCGAATATGCGAAATTCAAAGATCTTAATAAACGAATATAACAAGCATTATACTAAAAATTAAGCACCTAATTACACATTACATTTCAAATTATTAATTTCTTGATCTATAACTATATTAATCAAGCCTTATTTGTTCACAGTTTGTCAAAATTTCGTAATTTGCTTAGAAGGGTAATTTACTTTGTCGTGGAACGAGGCTCGGAGGCAGTCCGTAACGGTCCAGACGGTCCGAAAGTTTCTGGCCCCAAAAAGGTTACCCGACGTCGCTAGTAATTGACTAGATGACAGTTATAAATAAATAATATGAAAAACTTAAAAACTTGCGAAAAAAGTAAATTAGAAAACTTTTACCAGACTTTTCTATTAACTATACATCAAAGGCGAAAGGGAGATTATTGAGACATTTTCAGTTAATATTATAACTTGTTTGAGCGTGAACACTCTGTCTAAAAGGAAAAAGGAAATTGCTATTTACTTTGCTTAAAAGGCATTTCAGAATTATACAGTAACATGTAAGTGTACTTCAGAAAAATAACATTCGCATCTTAAAAACAGTATCCGTATTGTAGAAAATGATATCTGCATCTTGAAGCATACATTGCAATTATCCTAAAGACGTGGAGTTCAATTGAAATGAGATGTTCGTCGCATCCCGCGGGACTAGTTTGTTTCACTGCGTCGAAAGATTTATTTTCTCATACCAGAAGGAGTTTTCTGTATGTGACCTAAAATTTACTCACGATCAAGTAAACTACTCAACGAATCTAGTGTTAACGTGATGTAATTATATAAATGTTTTACAATACGTTTTGACTTGCGTCTTCACCCGCGTTTTCAAATGTGAACAACCAGAGTTGTCTATGACCAAACCAAAATAAATTCTTCAGCTCTACAATATTAGTATAGACACTTTTGCATTCGAATTAAACATTTCTAAGTAATTTATATACAGCAGGTTTAACGTAACGGCGCCTAAAGAGTTCAATTAATCATACAATTTTCGTAATATTATGTATATTTAGTTATAAGTTTTTTAGTTATCTTAGAATATGCATTTAGAGAAGAAAGAGAACTCATCATCGCGAAGTTTTATAGGTACATAAACTAAAATAAAATTTTCTTCACTGCGCTTTGCATCTAAAGTGAAACTTAAGTGAACCTTAAGGGCACTTCCATCTCAGCCTGGTTCGGCTGAGATCGTTTACTCTTATGTTCCGGTTTATTCTAAAATACCCATACTGTTACGATCACAGACGTTTAAACACGATATGGCTATGTCCGCTTTATTGCCTATAAAGTAGCCGTTTGCGAAACGATAGCTTATGACCGGCTCTTTCACCCTCATATAATGTTTTCAAATTTAATAGATACTAATAATTTATTATCATATACGTATTACTTTTGCTACAAACCAATTGTAGTTATAGACTACACTAAACTATGAATCAATTGAATTGAATTGAAAACATGCGTATTATAGAAGAAGAATTAAAGAAAGATGAATGCCGTGGAAATGTGATTTCTTCGTAGGATATGCGGAGTCAGCTTAGCTGATCGAATCCGCAATGAAGAGATACACAGAATGGCAGAGATACACAGACTAGCGAGGACATATTGAGAATGAAGAAGAACGTGCTCAGCTGGCTTGGGCACGTCGAACGAATGAGTGATGAAAGAATGGTAAAAAAGATTTATGATGGAAAAGTGAGTGGTAAGAGAGGTAAGGGGAGACCTCGATTGGTCTTCGAAAACACAGTATCAAAGATACTGGAGGAAGGTCACGTAAAAAGCATGAGGACCCCCCGGAGGGCATGTATGAAGAGGTTGATGACAGTGGACGAGACGAAAGAGGTATGTATAGACTGTAGGGTTTGGCGCTCCGTTCTCTCTGACTGCCCCACTAGGGATAAAGCGTGAAGCTAAGTTAAGTTAAGTTTAAGCACACATGGTCCTGTTCTCACCTTTCTGATGCATTCCCACAAAGCTACGATGTTGGACTTTTCAACGGGTGGATCAACAACCTTACAAGCGTTCCTCTGGTGAAAATGTGCATGGGCAGCGGTAATCATTCAACATCATTTTCATTGTATGTATGTATCTATATGTTAGCTTTATTGAACTTTTCCGTTAAAGGTTCGTAAATTAAAGGAAAAAAATTACTGCTATATATGTAATCGACGTGCACTTTGTTTAATTAATTTCTGAATTTTATTGCATGTGTACAAATAAGAAATTGTTTTAAATTGTTCAACCGTTTCGAAATTTATTGTGCTTAACGCGTGTTAAATTTAAAAACTACAATATAAATAAATGAAACGTAATATAAGAAAAAGAAGTTGATTAGTTCATTTTTATAGTAAACGTGAAGCTTAGTATTACAAAGAAAGTTATATGATTCCAAAGAAGTCCCCTCGCTCCTTCCCTTAGTCGATATCAAATAAAAGAAAACTCCTTAGATCTGTTCTGTAGTTAGAACTTTGTGTTTTTGATAAAGAGTAAAAGCTTCATCACAAACATTGTTATAATGCTTCTGGGAGAAATTTATTGCGGAACTGGTAAAAAATTTATCTGATGAAAAATTTATTTTATTTATAAAAATCGTCAATAAAAAAATGCAATTAAAATTATTATATATACCAGTACGTATTGTAAGGTAGTTGAAGTTAAGTAAAACAAAGGTGGAATCGGCAAACAACTTTAGTCGATTTTTAAACATTTTTAAACATTAAATAAGTAACTTTAGTCGACATTACCCTTAGAGGACTCACCCTATACTCCGCGATCCACCAGTATTATATTCAGCGTCATAATCAATATTATAAATCACATCAGCTTCACGCCGTATCCCGCACACAGCAGGGTAGGCAGAGGGAACCTCTTTCCGCCGAATTCTGGAGGCATTGCGTGCTGAGTGGCGGAATTCAACGCCGCGCTTTGCCTCGACACTAGAGCGAAGTAATGGAAATATAAATTTAAACAAATATTTCATTTCCTCGAGTGGGGATCGAACCCACAATTCTGACTCTTCGCTACGACTGGCCTCAATATATAAGTAATGTTATAATGAATGTGACATTCGGTGCTGTGTTATAGGTGTTCAAGTGTTGGTGTTGGTTGGTGTTGATAAATATATATAGTATGAAATGTAAATGTTTTTTTTTGACTAAAGATAACTCTTAAAAATATAAAATGCAAATAGTACCATCTACGTTACCTATGTACCTATCTATACTAAAGAGACCAATTGAAAATAATGAATGCAAAACGATTCTAAGACTGCGTTCGACAATTTCAAAGAAATTTGCTTTTATTCTTAGCATATCTAAAAGACAGCAAAGTTTCGCCGGTACTCAGAAATTGAAGGCTGAGTGCTTCAATAAAGTTCTTGTTCTCTAGCGTCATCGTTGGATAGAAGCGCTATGGAGGAAATTTAAATAAGTTCATATTTAGATTGTATTTAATTTAAATTAGTTTTGAATAGAACTTGTAATGTTGACTTTGTTTTTATATATATCCTTTGTAAGATAAAAGTTAGCAACTGCAATATACTCTATGAATTCAATGAAAATGTGATTCAGGAAGCTCTTTTTATATTTTTGCAAATTAACTCCAGTGGAGATCGAACCAACAACCAGTCGACTTTACAGTTACAATGGATTAACCTTGATTTTAAAATTTTTGTATGTCTATTAGTACACTTTAATCTTTGGAACTAGAGGATGAATTTTTATTATCTATATATTATATTACTTAACTTTTAAGCCCAGACAAAATACAAAATACAAAAAAGGCCATGGTATCATGTTGATGTTAGTGCGACGGGACCTCATATTCAACTCATTTATTATATAATAAATTTAGTTATTTTACGCTGCAAAACTCGAAAATAATTTCATAATCGCATTTGTCGCGTATAAATGTAGGACCCTAAATTAGTGTGTTTAAATGTTGTTAATAAATAATATTAAATATTGTGCAACACCCCTACAAAAGTAATTAAAAAAAACCTCAGCACAAAAACCTGCCCCTCCAGAATGGCAAGCTTAAGCAAGCATGGCTTAATTTCAAAAACTACTGAACCAATTGTGATAATATTTAGAATGTCTTCTTTTTTGGAATGTACCACCTCTATATGGATTCTAGTTTCTGAGAAATTTTTGGGGAAACATAAAAACAAGTGCATGTAAGTAACACAGGTGCTTAGAAATGTAACTCAAATATTACTCAATCCTAACAATAACACAGAAAGAATCGTATAAGTCAAACTGGCAACTTGTTTTTTTCAAGTCGGTTAATAATAAATTAGGTACGTACTATTTCTAGTCAACTTCTAAATCACTAGTTACCTAAGTTTAGAGTACAGCTTCAGAGACGATTGTCTTAAGATGCATCTCATAGTTCCAAAGATGGAATTAGCAGTTCTCAGAAGTCTCGTTACAATTAGCAAAAGGGTAAAGGCTTAGTATAACCATGTTAATATAGGTGGAATGGTAAATTGCTTGTCTTATACAGACATGACACTCTGTTTTCCGCTTTTCGCCCGAATTCGAGACATTGCGTGTTGAATCACGGAAATCAACGTTGCGCCTTGTCTACTACCCTAGCGCGAAAATGAAAGTAATTTATTATCCTTATTGGGGATTGTCATTGCATTTAAAGCCAGACGTGTCGCTGCGACACGACGGCCTCAATAGTGGCGCCACGAGGCATTTTATTTAAAATATTCGTTGCATCACCTATAGGGGAAACGAAACATAATATATACATATTTATCTCTCTAAAATTTTCCTCTACCGATCTTTCAACATACTTTATTAGTGGAAGAAGACCTTAAAATTTAAAAAAAACCTAATAAAAATGAAATAAATGTATTATATGCATAACGACGGTCATGGGTTCGATTCCTACTCGAGGAGTTATTTTTATTGTTCGTTCTTTCTGATAACAATACAAAGAGTGGCGTTGAGTTCAGCACCTCCATGCGCAATGTCTTAAAAATGGCGGAAAATGGGAAAAGAAGTGATTTGACACTA
>DWMY01000984.1:0-17415 GCA_018249775.1 Heliconius hecalesia formosus | reverse complement strand
AAAATTATAATTAAATATCTATTGAAAATATTAATGTAATAATAGAATTATAAATATCAAACAAAATAAAATATAATTCTAAATCGGACATTCTTATAATTTTCACTCTCGTCTAATTTGTTTATGTGAATAGTGACAGTGTATATTACTGTACACAGAATTACTTGAAAGATGAGTATAATGTCATAAATTAGAGTAGTTTATATTTCTGTTACAACATCAGATTTTTAAGCAACTATATCAGATTTGTTTAATTTGAACAAATTTCGAAGACCTTAGAATAACTAATAAACCTTAAACCTTGACGCTACGTTAGTGGTTAGTGACAATCTCTATCTTTATATAATAAAACTGTAAAAGTAGCCAATTCTATACATTGAAAAAAGAGTTCTGGTGGTCTTTACACAAGCAACAGAAGCCAAAAATAAGATTTTTGATATTTTTGTCTGTCTGTTGTTCGCTTTTCACGTGAAAATTTATGGACGGAAAATTTTTGTATAGCTATGAGTCAACGGTAGTACATAAGTTATAATTTATTTAAAAAATCGAAATATCTGATGTGAAACTCTAGCAGCTCGCCTAATTTATAAGAGATTCCAATATAATGCTTTAAAAGAAATGATATAAAATTAAAAGCAACACATTAATTACACAATCATAGATAGATAAATCTATTATAAATATTAAATACAAACATAAGTTATTCTTTTTAATTCAAAACATTCAAAAAATCTTATGGAAATTATGATAAGATAGCCTAAGGTATTAAAACTTCCATATTTAAAGTCTCAGAAAGAGAAGTGCACTACAGACGTACAAACGCAATTCAATTTATTAATGATCAACAATAAAGTAGTTCAAGCGGACCGCGGGCAGACCGGGGCTGCGACCGCGGGCAGACCGGGGCTGCGACCGCGGGCAGACCGGGGCTGCGGCCGCGGGCTTGTATGCATAATTAGTGTATCAAGTGCAGTATCTGACCTTACGCACAGACGGTAATTGTAACTTCTATTCTTTATCGGAGAAATGTCTACTTAATACACTTATCCGTTCCCACGGAGTGGCTGAATAAGATCTCTTCTAGAACATCTTCTTCTAAGCCACCGTTAACCACCAATAAGCATCTCTGTACGGAGATTTTTACAAATTTAATAAATATTTAATATATATATTCTCGAAATAAATAAATATATATTCTCGAGTTTAAAATAAGATTTGCTAGACGATTAATATCTTACATGTTAATAGAAGAAATGAAAAATAAAAAAAACATCTTCTATGGTGCCATTCCTTATAATTCAGTTACTTAACTACATCTATCAGGATTCCCAGTCTTTAAAATGCACCATTTCTTATATGTTGCTTAGGTATAATAGGCTCCACAACAATACATTTTTGCTAATACCTTTAGTAGGTTCCGAATATTAGCGAATATAAGTATAACAAATAAATATCATGTTTTACTTTATAGTCATTCAAATTTAACTTTAACAAGAAGTAGTTTCGACTCAATTTTTATTCGTACTATAGTAAAAATTGATAGAATAATTCTTAAGCGACATTGACTAAAAAGTAACCGTATATGGAACGATCCATTAAAATATAAATTAATCAATTTATAACTGTAATATGTCTGAGACAATACCCTATTACGTTGAAATATAAAAAGTATAATTTATAAGCAATAATTAAAAAAACAATGCGTTGTTGTGTTATAGACACCACGTAAAAAAATACTAGATCTACATAAGTAACTTGTCTTGACTGCTGCCCACGCATAGCAGGATAGGCAGAGGGAACCTGGGAACCTAGTGTTAGTGACGAATTTTCCCACCCACAACGTGTCGCGCTTATAGTCACACGCTTCCGGCCCTGCGCCACGATTTGGCTCAATAAAAATATAATGTACCTGAAGTTAAACCATTTAACCATTATTTAACCATTATTTGAAAGATTTCACTTTTAACTTTTTAGAGACTACTGTCGATGATTTTTAAAGTTTTTAATTCATAAGCATTGTATCTCGGTATTTTATTTATTTTTAGAAATTGATCAATCTTCCTCAATAGTTATATTAAAAAAGAAACTTGGGTCACGTGTTTCATTCAGGCAGTGGTCTGAGCTCCTCACTCTGCAATACTAAGGGCTCGGCACCCGCACTGCGAACCCCTAGAATGCTAAGTAGTCTCTTGTAATTTAATATCTGAGTTTATACGCGTAAGTTCTTTACTAAGAATTATTTTTTAAATATTTTAAAATTTGACATAATAGAGCGAATATATATTTTTTCGTAACATTAAATGAAAGATAATGTAAACTGATATAACAGGAATTAGGGTTAACACCAGGCCTTTCTTATTAAATAATTAATATTTTATAAACAAATAAAATATCCTTTTTTTCATAAAAATATGTCAACAACCAATGTAATTATAATATAAATCAGATAAATTTCAGCATTCACCAACTATTTATTAACAATAATACTTTTTCATGATAACATTTATAGGTCGACACCGTTAACGGCGTCTATGGTATTGTGACAATCTGACAATAATGGTGCTCGTAAATAACTTCCCATAAATCTTTACATGTCGCTATTGTTGCAATTTCCCTTAATATAATGGTAAAGTTGCATGACAGCCATTTAATACGCAACTTTATTTTAGAAGAACTTGTTCAATGATTATACATAATTCATTTATATGTATATTATATACTTCTAAGAGGCCGTCGTGGTGCAGGGGCACGAGCGTGCGACTGTTAACGCGACGGTTGTGGGTTCGATTCTTACTTGGGGAATTGAGTATTTAATATTTTCAATTCCTTGCTCTGGTGCGCTGCCACCCAGCACGCAATGCCTCAACAATTTGGGGGAAAGTTTGGAATGTCTTAATATTAGATCTCCAGGTTCTGGATATCGAATTTATTTGAATTTAATGATAAATTCATTGATTTACATTACCAATGCAAAAAGCTAGTTCAATTTGATAAGCTTACTCCTATATTTAATTATATCTATACAAGTATATATGCAAAACCTTGAGTGCTTTAAAATTTTGTGGTATATCTATAAAGATATTAAAGCATTTTTTATTATAATTTTCCATAATATAATATTTGAAAGTTTGAAAGTGTGTGCCTACATCTGCATAATAAATATTTTTATGATAAAATAATTTAGGATAAAGACTACTCTTTCTAGTAATAGAAAATGAAATAAAAAAAAAATTGGGATGACGGATATCTTTTTTACTTGACTACGGCGGAGGAAACAAGAAGGTTATACTTGGAAACCGTCCAAGTCTAATAGGTGCGGGTTCAAATCCCGCTTTAAAATTTGTATACTTTTTCTAAAAAGTATTTTTCTTTCATAAGTATAAAATAACACTTCAAAAATGTGAAAAAAGAGCGTTATGATTTTGACCGGTATGATAGTTATCGGTACTTTCCCTTCCTACAGTAAGAATTAGGTGCAACAGGTGGTCGGCTGTCTTCTATGAATCACAATATATATGTATTATTTACTTTTTTATCCAGCAGAAATGAAATGTGATAATATAAGTCAATCAGGAGGTTTTTATATTGTCTTTAGCAAAGCATTTGATTTAGTACTTACTCTCGTACTACTACTTCTCACTGTCTGAGAATCGAGAGACTACAAAAGCGTTTCTTATACCATCTTGCTTTTTCGTTAGGTAATTGGACGACACTTAATGAATTAGATTCGCTTTTCATATACAAAAGCATTAATAATATATATGATAATACCTCATTGGTATAATTCTACTTTAAAGTGCCAAGAAGTACACGCAAGCCGTCTAACCTTCTCGAAGTGCCTTTTCGGAGATTTATTTTAGGTAAAAATTCCCCTATGTAAAATATTTTTTTTTGATGAAATGTGGATTGCGCCTTAGATCCATTAAGATACTCTTTGATTAGATTTCGCAGAAACGCAACAAAACGCTCCTAATGTTTTCTTTTTTCTTATTTCTCTTTTATGATATTTATTTGTTTTGCTAATGTCATTTTTTAAAAATTATAATTATAGTAACTTGTCCTTTTTAAATTTATGTAATTAGACTTTATGCATATCTTTTACCAATAATTAACATAAAAACTTTTGTATACTAATCTCCAATGTTGCATGCGGTATTCACCCTAAAAGGTAATGCATTTAGTGATAGGAAATTTAGAATTAAAAATATTATTGTAAAATTTATGTAATTACCACTGGTGAATCTGAATAAATAAATAAAATGTTTTACGTGTATTTTATTTATTTAAATAAAATAAATAAATAAAAATTCTGATACCATACCATTACAAAAAGTTAATTACATAATTATACATAGATTTTGCAATTTATTATACATACACAGCTTATATTAATTTATTGATTAAAATTTGGTTGTATTATTTTAAATATTTACCAAAAGAATAAAATAAAATATATATTTTTTTTAAGTAATTTTGTACAAAAGGAATATTCAATATATTTCACATTTCTCATATTTTTTTTTGTTATTATATTGTTAGAAATCGGAATCGGGTAACGTTTTTAAAGAAACACGTTAAAAATACACATCGTCTATATGATTCTAAACTATTTTGAATGGGATACTATGTAATTGCAATAAGCGATATGTATCACCTACCAACAATACACTAGTTTCCTTCCAATATGGGCCGTCACTTACAAGCGAGTGCCCCCGATTGACACAATTCCACTGCTTTTATTGTTATTTTCCACCTAAATCTACCCTCTTTTACACGAGTACGCTAACAATATAATAATTATTATCAGTATATATTATTTATTATTATATATTAATTATTATTAACTATTATCTCTTCAAATACACACATTATATATTTAAGGATTATTATTACAAATAAAATTATGCAAAATTATTAATGCTCAAAAGTTTGCAAATTACCTTTCATCTATTAATTTTAGGTAGGTAGTAGTAGTAGTATTTGTTAATTAAAATTTCCAATATTACTTATTAGAGTTGCTCAATCATTAAAGAAACATCTACAAAATAATCAATAAATTATATATCTTCCTAAACTGAGAAAGAGAGAAGACTCTTGTAAGACTCTGTGTTAGCGTAGGGGTAACTAGGGGGTATTTATATATATATACCCCTATAAAAGCTCGAATAACTAGGGATGTACATATAGTAGTATGTGTTTATGATATATATATATATACCTCTAGCTTTTCGAGCGCGGCTATAAGGGGAGTTTTCCTTTTTCAAGACGTCACTTAACTCACTTTAAACGTGATTTTATATTCATCAACTTGTCGCCTTCAAAACTTGGAACTTTTATTAATAAGGACGAAGCAAAATATATTTCTGGCATTGAACCCGCCAACCTCCATGTTCAAATTAGTTCTTTATTTATCGTAGACTTTCGTCTGTTCTTAAGCAATATAATATTTTTATAATTTTAAAGACAATATCCATACGTTGAAAAGTAAAATTTCAGCCAATTTCATAAAACACTTATTTTGTAGAAAAGCTGTCACATACAGTACTTTATATGGATAGAACTTTTTCACTTAGCATAGAGATGATTTGAATAAAGCTAACAATAAATAATAAGTCAAGGGCAAAATTGCCAAAGTACAATATTGAAAACTACATTAAAACGAGTTAAGCCGTTTCTGAGATTAGCGTGCACAAACGCATAGATAATCAAATACACAGACAAAAATTAAAAAAAACATTATTTTGGGTTCTATTACGTTGATAAACAATGCCAATAGCAGATTTTTTCACATATCTCCCATGCACAGACAACGTTGAGTTACAGTTTTATTATATGTATAGGTGAGTGTCTAAAATCCTTGACGCCTTACTGGTATAATAGGCTTATGGAAATTAGGGTTTTATGGAAGTATATTTATTAGGTCTTGTCGTTAATCTACAGATAAATGGTTAAAATACTTGCCTTCTAAGTAGATTAAAATTAAATTTATATGTATGCATATGTATGCAGAATAATTGTGTGATAACTCACACAAATACACATAAACCATGCCTAAGCGTAAATCGGATATTAAATGTAATTCTCTGAAAAAAAAAAAATTAAAATGTTTTCACTATATAAAATTGAGGATCTTTTTGCTATAATTAGTTTCACTACGGTATAATACGCTTTAATATGCTTTTTGTACTAATATTTTTTTTATTTCTTTTGAATAATAATTATATTATTAAACTTAATTTGCCTTTGAATTTTATATAGAATATTTTGGGTGCCAAACATAATTTTTGCTCATGACACTGCTTTTTGAACTAGGCAGACACGATCTATCATTATTACGAAGTAGTTCTGTAAAGATCTTACGGATAATAATCATGATTTACTTGTGTTGGTGATGATTTTTATGTATAAATAAAGTAATCTTGAGAATGTAGAGATGGAAGCGTCCGTATCGCGTACCTCACGAAATAGGACAGTTGAACATTGCACTTATGCAACTTTTTGTGCTTTAAAAACCATTAAGCAGTCTATTGAACCTCTCCAAAAAACCATACCATATCGCAAAACTGGTTCCATCAAACTGTACTAAGTTGTAAGTACAGCATCTATAAAAATCATACAGGCTATTTTACTTAACACGTATGCACCCCACTACTGTGCGGTTTCGTAAGAACTTCCTTCCATTCGTTACGCAACTTAACTTAACTACGCAACGTAGAATGGTCTATCTGAGGCAGTGTTTACAGGTCGATACGACTAGGGTACCACTCCAAAAGCACATGTAGCTGCTCTGGTGTTAAAGGGAGTAATGGGCGATGGTGATTACTTATCATCAGGTGACCCGTACGCTCGTTTACCTTGTCTTTTTCCATAAAAAAAGAACAAAAAATGCAGAACTGCATACTTTTTACTCAACTCCGTTATGTGAGTCTTGCTAGTAAGAATGGAAATTAAAAAGTATTTATGTTATTTTGATATTTTTCATATGTTATAAATGAGAGTTACACTACTGTCATTGGCAAATAAGGTCGTTGGTTGCTCAGTTAAATGTACATCAAAATCAACAGTGGCCTTAAGACTCTTCCCTGTGAAACACCAAATATTATCGATCGAGATTGTGTAAGACATTTCTTGTTTAGTAAAGATGTTGACCACTAAATTACAGAGTCGAGTCGTAGGTATTGGCGGAAAAGTTCAAAGTTGTTGTATAAGTAGTATTTTTGTAGTAGTGTGTTTATGTTATTGGAAATACAGGTATGGATTAACATCGTACAATTAAAAAAAATCCTACGTCTAAAATGTTAAGGTATCTTGATTAATTTCGTTAGGTATGAGTATTAAATATTTTACCCTATATGCTGTTCCCGTAAAAGGAGCGCTGACGCTTCCACTCTGTAGAGGTAACCTATTAGAAACAGGAAATTATTAAAAGCTATCACACACAACACAACGGCTCGGATGGCAGTTCTGCTGAGAACAGCCGACAAAATACTCAACAGTTACTCTTTTCAATGCCAATGGTATAATTTACTTATTACAAATACTGGTAGCTATCCTGCACGACATTCAATTAATTCAGAAAATGTATAAAAATTTGAACGTACCGTGACTCGAATCCGCGCCTCCTGGAAACCGACCAGGCGCTCTGACCACTAAGCCATACCTTCTTATAAAGCTACGTCGAAATTTTTATACGCTTGTTACAGCATAAAAAAGTTATAATATAATAGCTGCAGTCACTTTTTTATGCAGCCGCTGCTTGCTTAGAATAGGGAATCCTCCTAACACATTTAACGGCCACAAACTTAGGTTCAATCCCGCGATGTTCTTTCAAGCAGCCACGTAGCCACGTATGATTTTCAGTTAGAAGCAGAGTACCCTCTTGCCGTCCTATCTGGTGTCGCTGTAAATAATGGCTAGCAGCATTAACCTCACGTCCGAAAAATATTATGCCTTATATAAATCGTATGAGGTTAATATTAAAAAATACCATGATGCAATTTATACATTTGACTAGTTTGACAGCTTTGCTTCGTCGTAATTTATAGGAATTTGAAACTTTATAAATAGGCGTTCAAATAACATTTCTGATATTGGTTTTACACCGAGCGCTCTTTGTTTTTTCTATGGATATAAATGCGGTATAGTTTTAGTACACTTATCTAGAGATCTAGTATTTATTTGATCTACTTTTATCGATATGATCACTCTTGGAATGTATATAACGACCGATGGCGTTAGATGTGTGTTAAAATTTTAAGCGTGTGGAAAATTATATTTTAATCCTCTTTGATTTTGATATACAAAGTACGTAATCATCGAGTCCAGAGACGTATGGTCTTTTTAGCAGAGTAAGCGAGGCTTTATACAATTATATTGAGTGAAAAAAGCAGATGTTTCAGCATCGCGTAAATAAATATATAGTACAATGTTTGTAAATCATAATAATGTTAAAATCACAAGAAGTTTGACACTTTGATTTTATTTATATGTACAGATGTATAGGTTCTGTCATATGTTTTATTATAATAAACTATATAAAGATGTATAAATATAGTGTATGTATAAAACTTGTTTACTTATTCATATTTCAATGTTACAAAAACAACTAGCCTAATTAACCTTCCAAATCGTTATGTAAGTTACCCTAGAGAATAAATTAACGAGTAAATGTATAATTTTAACGGCAGTTTTAAGTATTATAATATTGGTACTTTTAGTGATTATTTCGGTGGACTAGTTTTAACTTAATACCATAGGCGGTATTAGTGGTGTAACTGAGTGCCCGAACACCTTAAAAATATTATTTAATGAATAATGCTTTGGCTCGTAATGTGTCTAGCGGTTAGAACCTTTTATCGTTGTTATTGTGAGTAACCCAAAATCTTTTAGAGATTTAGAGGTAAGAGTGTTAAAAAAGTTATATTTGCAACACATGAGTTTTAAATAATGCCACAAGAAGAAGTAGAGTATTGTTCTAATAAGATATTTGCCATCACAAATTTATTTAGGTAACTGGAACCTCGACTATATTACTTTCATATTCTTTGTCATAACTCAAAGCTCCTCTGAAGAAAAGTCAAGATCGCATCCTATCTTACTTCCCGCTATAACTCTATATTGTCATTAGAAAAAGATAAAAGAAACAAAGCGCAAGGATACCGCGCACCTACATAGTGAACCACCTACTTCCTACCACCGTAACAGCAAGCCGTAACTCACCATCACGACAGTCATTGTCACATTGTGTTCTCTACGATAAACAAAGTGTCGAAACAATACGTAGTACACTACTTTTTTTTTTTTCGCTGGGAAATGCATTTACGCAGACTACTCATACGGAAAGCCAGAGCCTTCAGGATGAGCATGTGGGACTCACCGGTGAAACCGATCCTACCTCCACTAAAACCTAGCGGAAACCCTCTCCACCAAAATGAGACGCCACAGGATCGCTCGCGCATACTACTGCGACGCCTCGGTGGAAGGCAAGCCTATTGCGGGCCACCGTTACCTTCAGGGTGCCCTGGGGTTTCTCCTAGGGCATCCGCAGCCTCGATGACTTGCAGGAGGATCACACGTAGTACACTACTGCCGGAAGGCCTAGGTCAATAGTGTCTCCCTTCGTACATCCTACCTACACTCAGTCGCATGTAGAATCTACAGTAAAAGCCGCTACGCCACATTGTTCTTTCTATGATAAATAAAGTGTAGACGAATACGCGCAATGCTACCACACTGTTGTATAGTACCATAAGCCGTCAATTCATCATACACTAGTCGCACGTAGAGACTACACTATAAGCCGTTACTCTATCTCCATCTCCATACAAGCATCGCTTACGAACCGCAAGCGCTCCGCGAGACTTGATGAAAATATAACAACGATTTATTTTATGTTCGAAGCAACTCACGTGTCGCCCCGACACATATTTTTCTTTTATAAGAAATTAGATCTTTAAAGATCGTGTCATGTATTTATTACACATTCGACCGCTGCTTTTCGACTGCTACCACTATATACTCGTATAGTGCCGACAACTAGTCTAGATTAATATGATATTACAAATATATAGATTGTATTATTCATATTTAACTATGTGTATTGTTACTCAATAAGTTCTCACAAAATTGTAAGTAGCAAGAACCGTCGAAGTTTTATATATAAATGTATTACGACCTATTTGAGTATATAGAGGGCTACGTTTAGCAGTTGATAAGAGAAGGCTAATAATTATAATACTTATTATAAAATAAGTATTATAATTATGAGTCGTGGCGCAGGGGCACAAAGTGTGACTGTAAAACCCACTGGTTGTGAGTTCGGTCACCACTCGAGAAGACGAAATATTTACTTAAATTTATTTTTTCATTTCTTCGCTCTGGTGTCGAGGACAAGAGCGGCGTTGAGTTCTGCCACTCAACAAGCAATGCCTCCAGAATTCGGCAGAAAGTGGGGAACGGAGTGTCTTAACACTAGGTACCCTCTGCCTACCCTGCAGTGTGCGGGATACAGCGTGAAGCTGATTTGATAAAATACACCGAACAAAAGCTAAACAAATAATTAAAAAAATACCTATATGTAATATATAATTGGCAACGACGCAAATATGATGGATTTATATAATGGTATGTTTTGCATTTAGCTTTATTAATAACTAATGGGCACGCGCAGCTTAGTACTTAGGGGTGAATTCTAAAAAAACTACGAAACACGTGCTCAATAAAATATTTTTAAAAGTCTGAATTTAATTTTTTATAAAAATCGGTGGCGATTTAAAGATTTTTCCATATAAACTTTTATCGCCTTATTTGAACCCTTAGGGGGTGAATTCTAAAAAACCATGAAACACGTGTTCAATTAAATATTTTTAAAAGTCTGAATTTCAAATTTTATAAAAATCAGTGGCGATTTAAAATATTATACAAACTTTCAACCCCTATTTCATCCCTTTAGGGTTAAAATTTTTCAAAATCCCTTCTTAGTGGATGTCCAGATTATAAAAATAAACATATGTCCAAATTTCACGTTTCTACCATCAGCAGTTACGGCTTTGCGTGCGTCTTACCTCAGTCAGTCAGGTACATGTCCTTTTATATATATAGATAGATTAAGCTTATTAAGCTAAAAAAAATAAGTTACAAATTTTCAATATATTATTTTTAAACAACCTAAAAATATGTTCAAATTGCATCAAATTTGTGGTAACCAAAACAAAAGGAAAACTCCAGTTATCGACATAGAAGCCTACTTGGGCTTCGATGTCGATAACACAATCAAAAAAAAAAAATTAATTAGCTTCACGCTGTATCCCGCACACAGCAGGGTAGGCAGAGGGAACCTATATATCGACATTTATAATCAGAATGTATGGGCGCGGAACACATGTTATCTTGAAATAAAATAAAAATAAACATTATTTTATTGTATTTATCGCTGATTTAATCAGTTAAAGTTAAGATTTGGAACATCTGGTGAACAAGAAGAACAGTCTAGCTAAACTATAAGAAATAATGAATTGCCGCCTTAATAAAATTTGTTGAATGATGAAAAATTTTATTGTTATATACAAATTTAAGACCTTAAACATCTAACTAAGAACTATAATAAATCAATCAATCAGCCAACTTTTCGGTTCGTGTTCAATGGTGAATGTAGCGTCCCCCAGGATGGGCCAGTGCTCCTGATCCTCTGCTTTCCGCAGCCAGTTAAATATTCCGCTATCAGTTAAATCTTCTTTAAGTCGTCTTTCTATCAAGCTGGAGGGCGCCCTACGATACGTTTGCCGATTCCCGCTTTCCAAACATGACATGCAACTCAAAGACTCGTCCGCTCTAACTGCCATCGGTCTTTCGACGGACATGTTTAACTCACTAACAATTTAACGCATTAATTTTGAGAGTGAAATCGGTATGTAAATATAAGGGTTACTTGTTATTACGATGGTTATGAATTTGGTACACATTCAGTATAATTATTACATTTAAATTGTTTTAATATCCCGCTCTCGTAACACAAAGCGTGGCCACGCTTTGTGTTACAACCACGCGTGGTTGAGTTGCAACTTAATACGTAGTGACTTAAAATTTGGTGGAAAACCACCAAATTCTCTTTGCTATGCAACTTCCTGCATGTTTCTCTCTCGCTTGCGCACTCGTCTCAGGCGGAACGTGACAATACTTTTTCGTGTGTGGAGCTGGCTTTCAAGTTCTAAGCCGTTATCATATCTTTAGATCATCATTAAATTATAAATAAATGCCACTTTATTAGTGGGTTTTGAATCCCGCTTCAAATTCCGCTACGTTAAATTTTTTATATATTTTTTAAAAAAGGATTTATCTTTTCTAAGTGTGGAATAAATAACACTTTAAAAATGTCAAAAATTATATCAAATTTATTTGAATAGTTTACTACCGAATCCTCATGGAGATGTCACGAAGGGAGTATGAGAGCGTTCTAGGACTGTAAATAGGACAGGTTATGGTTTCCATTCTCACTCGAGAAAATAAATATTGAACATTTTCATTTCTTCGGTTTGGTGTCTATGTTAGTACCGCCACTCAACATGCAATGCCTCCAGAATGCCTCGGCGGAAAATAGGGAACGGAATGTCCTAAAACTACGTTTCCTCTGCCTCTGCTCTGCGGGGGATACAGTGTGAAGCTGACAAAAACACATGGAAGTTATGTTCTACGTGGTGTTGAGTTCGGGCACTGAAGGTGCAATAGCTCTTACTCAGTTAGAAAGCGAAGAACGGAATGTCTATAACTTGGTCATTGCCCCTACCCCTGAATAGGTGTGTCATAGTTCTTAATCACCCGAATAACACGCGTAGTTTCAGAGACAAAGTAAATTAATTTTATTTAAAATAAGAAGTTACATCCTTCATTTTTGAACGTTAAATAATTTACCATTAGTTGATTAAAGTTAATGCCTCAGACTTAAGATGAACTGGTGAAAGAAACTCAGCGGGACTTTTTCTTAAATCGAATAGAGTAATATAACTAATATTAGGCACATAGCAAAAAACTATTTAGAAATATATGTCACAAATAATATATTTAATTTGTTTCAGGTAGCCTGATGCCTTATAAAAATGAAGTTGGAGGATGAAGAAATATATTTTATCAACGGAACAAATCAATCAACACAGTCATCCGGTTTCTCAGAACCAGATTCCCTCAACGTCATAGTACCTTTGAGTGTGATATATGCTGTCATCTTCATAGCCGGCGTTTTAGGAAATATAAGCACGTGCGTTGTTATTGCCCGGAATAGGTCTATGCATACAGCTACAAATTTCTACCTCTTTAGCTTAGCAATATCGGACCTTCTTCTTTTGATATGTGGATTACCGCTGGAACTTCATAGATTGTGGAATCCACTTTCATATCCCCTCGGCGAAGCACTATGTATCATCGTGGGGCTAGTGTCGGAGACTTCTGCCAACGCGACTGTACTGACAATAACCGCATTTACCGTAGAGAGATACATAGCGATATGTCGTCCGTTCATGTCGCATACGATGTCCAAGCTGTCAAGAGCCGTGCGTTATATTATCGCAATATGGGTGTGCGCGTTGTGTGCGGCTGTACCCCAAGCGATGCAGTTCGGTATCGTTGCGTACAGTGATAAGGGTCAAACAATTAGTGCTTGTACAGTGAAAGGACACGGTGTGCATCAAGTGTTTGTGATTTCAAGTTTTGTGTTTTTTGTTGTTCCGATGTCGTTGATTACAATCCTGTATGTACTGATTGGTGTGAAACTAAACACATCTCATATTTTGCATCCAGTGAAAAAGACGTCCGTGGAGAGTGGTGATCGGCCCAACGGAACTACTCGATATCGGAACGGTGCTTCGCAAAGGCGGGTTATTAGAATGTTAGGTAAATTGAATTTCCTAAAAATTAAGACACGCGCAAGCTTATGCACGCGCTTACACGCAATGTGTATTTTACACGAATCATTACGAACTACTTTTGTGCCCTTCATAACTCGTGAATTATTTAATAGACATTCATGAAATTTGGCACACTTGTTAAAATTTTTAACCTACATTTTTAACTTTCAACAAAAATTTTTTGTAAAGAATTAAAAATTTCAATCATTCGGCCTAAATGCTCTTAGATATGTGTTAACGTTTAAAAACCGGCATATTTGTGACCAACTCACTAACTCATCAAACTTCCAGTTACACTGTTACAAGACCAATTCCTGCTTTGAAAAAGTAATGACCACCTCTGATATATACATTGTGTAAATAATTATCGATCAGAAATAACAGTGCCAACATTACTTCATTTCTCAAATAATCATAAAAAAGTTTTGAAATTCGGTAACGACCACTAAACTTCATATTTCAATAAATAAAAAAATACTCATATACTTTGTATAATATACATACTTATATAAGGGTATCCATTGGGGTCCATTGAATTCTCAAATTTTTGAATTCACCTGTAGCTCCTCTGGTGTTGCACGGGGTCGTGGGCGGCGGTTTGCCTTGTCATTTTACATAAAAAAAACCAACTATGATGCATTTGATTTTAGGATCGAATTTCCAATAAAGGCTATAGCGACATTAACTAAGTATGTCGTGACTGATGCCGACTGGCGGTACGTAAGCTATGCTTGAATGGCGTTGGTCGTTGACAAAAGTAAACCAGTGGTTCTATGAATTGGTATATGATTAGTAGTTGTGTGATGCTATTTTATGTCCGTCTGTCTCATACGTCTCATATGGTTATGTAGTGTTATTTTATGTCATGGAACTATGTAGTAGTGTCCGCCTATGGTTCTAATATCTTGTTGGTACAAAGAAAACACTCGAGACGCCACTGCGGGTATGTGCCGTGCGTTTAACTAATATATCGGCCGCTTTGCGACAGTGCGCTCAATCCTACGACTTATATTAAGCTCACAAATCAATTAACATCACGAATCACCATTGAAATACAATTTTTATATAAAAAAAGCGTAACAAGTACCTTCGGAAAGATCTTACACAAACGCACGAAGGGAGGGAGGGGAGGAAGACTGTTGCAGCCGTGGTCTGGCAGGAATTCACTGTGTAAGGGCGGGGCGGTGCCTTTGCGCTTTCTTTCCTTTACTATAGATTTATAGTTATGATGGATGGCTTTTCTTTGAAGGAACTTCGAGTTATGACAAAGTAATATTATCAAGGTTCCAGTTACCTAAATCAATTTGTGATGGCAAATATATTATTAGAACAATAACTTCTTATGGCATTATTTAAAACTCATGTTGCAAATATAACTCTTAATTAAGTTGCATCAGAATCTAAAAGATTTTGGGCTTGCCACGATCACAACTATAAAAGGTTCCAACCACTAGACACATTACGTGCCGAAGCATTATTCATTAAATAATATTTTCAAAAGTGTTGGGGGAAATAGTTGCATGCTGTACACAAGGAAATCTTAAAAGGCAATTAAGAAATCGTTGGCGGTAGTTTGATATAATAATTATGTCAACTGACAGACGAATGCCACCTCAGTCTACCCGTGACCACGGACTACTGCAAAGTGTTCGAAACGTCGGGTTTCCAAAAATGTATAAACATACAAAATATACGCGATTAATCCGGTTAAAATAGTTTTATTTAAAATCTTAAAAGGCAATTATTCAATCAGCTAATCGTGATGGGGTGGATATGTAAGTCTAAAACAAATACTTTTTCGATTTTTTTGATTTTACATGTTTAGTTTATGTATATTTTTTAATTTTCATATTGAGTATTTATTTATTTATTTATTTTCATTTATATCAAGTAACATAAATTATGACTCATTTTGTTAGTAACAATAAAAAAACTTAATGTCTATGTTAGTATTTAAGTTGCTTCTCCATCTCACTCGAAATGGCGCAACAATGGTTTACGTACACACAATCTAATCTATTTATATATGTTTATTTATATATTGAAATAACATATAAACATATTTATGTTATTCTGTTTCTCTTATTTGATCTTAATTTATTTTTCACTTCCATTTTTTATTCTTCAAGATACCTGATTTCGAAGTAGTTAAGAGAATAATATTATTTACTTAGATGTAACTTTCTTATAAATAGTAAAAATGTAAGATAAGTAACTATAATAACAGAACAGCACTTAAGTCAGTGCTAAAATTACTTATACTAAATAAACACTAGCATGTCATAATTTTTTTATTAAAGTAAAAAATATTAATTTAAATGTATTTTTTTGTATTATACGCTTCCGCCACTAGTCCTTATCTGTTTTTTTTTATTTTTTAAATTTTAATATTCTTCAATAATTATTTAAAAAATATAATATACTGAGATTATTTTTTTCTATAATAAAATACAAGGTGTTAGCAACTTCGGTCGCGTGGATCTTATGACCCATGCCATGTCATTTTGATTTATCAATTATATTTACTATTTTTAAAGCTCAAATTCCATATTTCACAAAATGTGGCTTATATTTCCATATATTAAGTAAGAACATAACATGTTAGAGTAGCTGCTCTCTTTAAGTTTAACATCAAGTGTCCTCTTTCATTTTCATGTGTCAGTAATAAATTCTTGTCACGCTGATCTACGTTTGAAGTAGTGATATTTTTTTAGCTTTACGCTGTATCCCGCTCATAGCAGAGTAGGCAGAGGGAACCTGGGAAGCTAGTGTTAAGATACTCCGTTCCCCTTAAGGCACTTTCTGTCTCACGTTCCTCACTTTTCGCCGACTTCTGGCGGCATTGCGTTTTGAATGGCGGAATTCAACGCTATAGCCTATTACCTATATTTTATTGTGTAACTTATTTTTAGTATTTCACATCAGATATTCTTTTAGTAGTGGGTTTTAGTTTTTAAACTTTTTTATCTATTTACATTTCATTGGTACAGAACCGTCTACGCACAAGTCAGACGCGGACTTGGCTAGTTTTCTTTTCTACGTATATTACCTAAGCACCTTACCTTTATGTAATGTATGATACGTAAGGAATTTAAACTCAAGACTTCAAGATTATTTTCATATTCTTTAGAGATACTCTACGGTTATTTTATTCTTTTATCTAGTTTTGATAGATGATCTAAGCGTACAGCAATAATATTTCAAATATACCTTAATTTAAAATTTTTCTTGTAAGTACTATGCACATACTAGAAAAATTATGGCTCGTAAGTTTGCGAAATTTTTGTTTTTGTTTTTCACTTATTTAAATAGTCATGAGACCGTCGTGGGCCGCAGGGGCACAAGGATGTGATGTGTGTGTCTACGGAAAGTAACCTTTGCGAATTTCTAGATTATCTTTACATTTCTATGGACAATAGGCTACAGGTAGACGCTGTGTACACTGATTATTCAAAGGCTTTTGATAAAATTTGTCATAACATTTTAATACACAAGCTGGAACAATTCGGTGTGCATGGAG
>DWMY01000983.1:0-17423 GCA_018249775.1 Heliconius hecalesia formosus | reverse complement strand
CTCGACACCAGAGCGAAGAAATGTAAATATAAATTTAAGTAAATATTTCATCTCCTCGAGTGGGGATCGAACCCACAACCAGTCAGTTTTACAGTCACACCTCGTGCCGCTGCGCCAAGACTGGCCTCAATAATAAAATATATATATGCAAATACATACATAGAAAATATAAAAAAAAAACAATAGTCATTTCCAATAAAATTTTTAGACATGACAATAAAAAAAACATGGCCATAAATACTATTATACTTAAAAATACACAAAATAATATTTAAAAGTTAAAATTTGGAATCTGTCACTTTTATATGATTCTTATTTTCGCGCCACTATATAGTTAAATATTTTGTGATATTAAAATGAAGTAGGGTGATAAAATAAAAACAAGTTAACAGAAAAAATTTGTTTATAGATGACCATTTTTTTACAACTGAGCAATATCTTACAAACAAGTGTATAAACAGTGACAGTATTTATGCAGAAAGCTCTAAAGGAAATTCCTAATAAGTCAACAGAGTACAACGTGTGCATTATCCGACTTAAGTGATGGTTTGGTGGGGTGTTGAGTTAAGACTAAGACTAAGTAAAAACTTAACTTAAGAATAGTTTGGTACCATATTTTTGTGAAAAACATATCAAAACATCGGCACAAGTGTATGAAGATACCATTCTTGAGAAGGTAGTTAAGCCCCTTAACAGCACATTTCAATAAGCAAAAATGGTCCTTTCGACGAGATTTGGCGTCAGGTGATAAAGCCAATCCAATCTTGCTTATAGACGAACGTTTTGGACTTCATCATACCTAAAGACTGGTCGTCATCTAGTCCTGATCTTAATCTACTGGACTATAATTTAAGGTCAGTTTTAGAGAGTAGTAAGGCTTGCTTTGAACGCCGTGATAATTTGGGGTCCGTAAACAATCCATACGATTGACAGTGAAGAATTTTCCCATAGAAAGAGTGCATGCTGCTATTCACAACTGGCCTAATTGAATTGGATCTCCATAATATACATTATGGAGGAGATCAGTATATACGCAATCAGTGTGTTTATAATAAGCGTTGTACGATTTACATTTATTTATATGTAAAATATAAAAAATATATATAAATTTATTAAAGTTGATCGTGGATAGACATGGTTTTAATTTAAGCTTATTTGTTTGCTTATTCTATTTAAATGTATGTTTTGTTAAGTAAGTTAACTAACTTAATTAAGATAAAAATAATATTTAAAATTAATATAAATAAAGTTCATGAGATAAATTTACAAAAACCTACTCCCCTACGTGAAAAATAATTTTTTACATCTTTAAAAATTTCTCTCTGTCCGATTATCTTCATTTACGTTCATGAGAAAAAATTACCAGGACTACATGAATATGTTGGAGTGGGATGATTTAATTATTACTGAATGACTGAAACAGATAGTATAAATCAATAAGCTCCAAATGCGGTCTCAAAATCAATAAGGACCGTCTAGACTTCACTGACGTCATATTTGTTTTTGGTCTGTATGAAATCTTATCAAAATAAATTGTCCATCGATATATTTCTTAAATTGGCCAATTTGTCTTAAAGTAATAGGTGTAATAAGGTAAAAATTATTAATTGCAATTATTTCCTCGAACACGTTCAATATTTATTGAATAACACTTTGGCTCGTGTCATGCATTTGTCTGCTTGATTTTTTTAGTTTTAACAATCAGTAAAATTTTTAAGAGATTGCGAGGAAACAGTATTAAGTGAGTAAAATTTGATACACATGAATTTATTATTAAACCATCAGAAGATAATCATTCCAATTAGATATTTGCAACGAGAAAGTTATTAACTGAAATCTACTTCTCCCAAGGAAAAGCCAAGAGCTCGTTCTATCTTCCTCCCTACTACAACTGTCCACTGTCGTTAGCTACATTAAAAACTTGGATGTGGCAGTGTCATGACTATTTGTTGTGCATGAATATTCTTATGTTACTATACTTTTAAATAAAATATTTTTATTATTGTACTTAGGATAAAAGCAAGGAAAAAAATTAGAACTTATTTAATTATAGGTCTGTGATACAAAAAGCACGACACAAATGGCTTACAAGATACATCAAAATTTCTGGTAAAATTTAAATCAATATAGGTATAATATGTAGGTATATAATATTGGGGACGTTTCAATTTCAATACAAAACAAATTGAGCTCGCTAAGCATGAAGTCAGACAGTGAGCGGTTTTGTAACACTCGAGGAAATGAAATATTTAATTAAATTTTTCCATTTTTTTGCTCTGGTGTGAAGCGTGGCGTTGAGTTCCCCTTCTCAACACGCATTGCGTACCCGAATTCGGCGGAAAGTAGTAAGGATCTAAGTTCAATCTGCTTACCCTGCTGTGTGCGGGATATGTAATGTAAAGTAGATTTTTCTAGCATACTGTTGTGTATTTCCTATAAGTTGTTTTCAATACACAGTAATGCACGCCATTATCAACGTGTATATTAAAGTACTTGATTGATAATAAACCTTCATCCCTATATCTTCATAGGAATATAGTATGATAGGCAGAGGGAATCTGGGAACCTAGTGTTAAGACACTCTATGCTCATTAAGTCACTTCTGTTACCCCACTTTCCGTCGAATTCTGGAGGCGTTCGTGTTGAACGGCGGAACTCAACGCCGCGCTTTGGACACCAGACCTCGACTCTCGAAACCAGAGCGAAGACTTGAAAATAATAAAGGTTTCATTTTGTCGGGTGGGAATCGAACCCACAACCTATCGCAATTACGGTCACACGCTTGTAAAATATTTAATATTTTATGGGGATCGTTATGTGTGTGCTATGCAAAAAAAAAGTCATATAGACCTTCACGGGTGGAACTCCACTACGTAGACTGACAAATAACAATATTAGTACAATACTTTGTTTAAAATGGAATACAAACTAGCAGCATCTCCTAGTATCTCATGAGAGCTTAGTATTGTATTCTAAAACTAGTTCTAGTTCTAGTAACACCGGAGCGCAATGTCATTCTTTTTTTTTTGTTTTTGATATTCAACTAGGTATTATTTATTTATTAAATTATTTATTGACTATGAATGATATGATAGTTTTTACATAATGAAATTTTAAATTTGAGTAAGAGTTCCGTTTAAGTCGGTTTTATAAAACTTTCACAAGTTATTTTTACACAAATATCAGGAGTTTTTGAAATAATATGTGGAAAAAAAATCACTACTTAATCCCTGAAAGATTTTGTTAAAATTTACCTTTTGAAATATATATATTTTTTACTTATTAATTATACGATGGCCAGGAGAGACCAGTCGTGGCGTAGGACTTAATGTAAAATCGACTGGTTGTGGGTTCGATCCCCACTCGAGGAAGTGAAAAATTTATTTAAAGTTATATTTCCATTTCTTTTCTTTTCTTTGCCGAGGCAAAGTGTGGCGTAAAGTTCCGCTATTCAACTCGCATGCCTCCAGAATTCTGCAAAAAATGGGAAACGGAGTGTGTTAACACTAGGTAGGTTCCCTCTGTCTATCCTGCTGTGTGCGGGATACAGCGTGAAGCGGATTTTAATTAGATTTTTATTCTATGATACGGAAGGCCAATTATTGAGTATGTATTTGCCAACTTTTTTCAAGAATCCGACATTTTCGAGAAAACAACAAGTTCCCAAATATCTGCTAAACAACTGAAAATCGCAGAATATACATGGAGGTGAAATGGACAGGTCCGTAGGCTACACATACCCATAGATAACCGTAGATTTGTCGTTCGAGTTAGTTAGTTCTCCGTGATCTGTTGTGTTATGCGCAAAATTAACTTTCACTTTTATTGTGCGATTAGCCTTCTCTGATATTACGGCATAGTATGAGAAAAAATACCACCTGGACATTCATATTCTCCTAGTCGCTTGCCTTACAGAAACTTGTAGGAGTTAGGGTGGTTGATTTGTCTTACTTAGCAAGGAAACAATCCATCATGAATGAGTAGCTTATTTAACAGTTAGTTAATTGATTCATTAATTAAACCTTGCCACCACCACCGTCATTTATTCATAACCACCTTCACTTAACTTGACCTTAGTGTTGAGACACTCCATTCCCCATTTTTTATCGAATTGTGGAGACAATTAATTGTGTGCTGAGTGGCAGTGGAACTCAACGTTGTACTTTGCCTCGACACAAGAACAAAGAAATGAAAATATAAATTTAAATAAATATTTAAATTTCCTCCAAAGGGCATCGAACCCGTAACCAGTCACGTTTACAGTCACATACTTATGCCTCTGCACCACGATTGTTCTCAAAAATAATTATCAAGATCTTATCAGCTTAAAAGTAGTATAAATTGTAATGTTTTGTGAATAAATTTAATATTTATTATCTTAAATACTCGTAGAAGGCAGCTACGAAGTAACTGCGTGGGTCTTTCTGTTGTTACCTATTGTTAATCGCCACTTGGTAGGTACCTTATGCTTTCTTATACATTAATATTTATTTTTTTATTTAATCCTCATACGCTAAACTGTGTTTAAAAATCGTTAGTAAAATAAATAAATAATGATTGCGTTCCTCTAAGCCTTCTCTGGACTGAATATTAGAAACATTTTTATTTATGATTTTAATTGAATTTATATAATATATATAATTATATAATATATAATTATAATAATGATTGAGGCCGGTCGTGGCGCAGTGGCACAGGGTGTGACTGTAAAAACCGACTGGTTGTGGGTTCGATCCCCATTCGAGAAGATGAAATATTTACTTAAATTTATATTTCCATTTTCTTCGCTCTGGTGTCGAGACAAAGCGCGGCGTTGAGTTCTGCCACTCAACACGCAATGCCTCCGAAATTCAGCAGAAAGTGAGGAACAGAGTGTCTTAACACTAGGTTCCCTCTGCCTACCCTGCTGTGTGCGGGATACAGCGTGAAGCTATTAATTGAATTTGATGTTTTTAATTATATATTAATGAACTTTTCTAACAGTATCTTGTGATTGTATTAATATATTATTTTTTTATATGTTTAAAGTTTAAAAGATTATTATTACCATAATATGGTCTTAATCTAAAACTTGTCGTTTGCTTCTTATTTTTAAAATATTTTTCAAAATTTATAACATAAAACAAAAACTTCTTTTCTACTCGAAAAAAATTTCAACAATTAATTACTTCGAAGGTTCCTTCCTCCTCCGTTCATCCTTGAAACATTCACGTTCAAGGAAAACATATTACCAGGACTACAACAATATATAGGAGTGAAATGCTTTTAAAGGTTACTGCGTGACTGAAACAGATAATACATATCAACGAGCCCCGAATGTGTAGGTCTGGAAATCAATAAGGTCCGTCTAGACTTTACCGACGTCATACTTGTTTTTGGCCTTCGTATTTTTAAAAATAAACCTGCAAGATTAGTAAAATGTAATCAAGAAACTGGACCAGTTATCAATTGAAATTTTCGCATATAATAATATATTTGATATTTTTTTTTAAAAAATATCGATTTAATTAATATTTTATACAAATGATGTTAGTAACATAACAATAAACTCCGTAAGTGATATATGTAAATGTATATTTAGCTTCACGTTGTATTCCGCACATAGCAGGGTAGGCATAAGGAAACTAGGAAACATAGTGTCAAGTCCCTCCGTTCCCATTAAGTCACTCACTTTCCCCACTTTCCTTCGAATTTTGGACGCATTGTGTGTCGAGTCGCGTAATCTCAAACAAATTCAGGTACTTGGAAATTTGGACTGTTACTACGGCGTAGTATGAGGTAAAACACCGCCTGGATATTTATAGTCTCCTAGTCGCATGCCTTACTAAAACTTGTAGGAGTTAGGGTGATATATATATATATATATATATATATATATAATATATATATGCAAGGAAACAACAACATATAATTTATATGATGTGTATTTTTTATTTAGTTCGTTAATTTCATTTCTTGGTTTCATTAATTTACGCAGCAAAAAAAAAAAATTTGTTATAAATAATTGAATTTGATGTTTTAAATGAAAATACGAGTATAATCGAAAAGATCGAACCCACAACTAGTTACAGTCACATAATTGTGCCCCTGCACTACGACTGTCCTCAAAAAGATTCCTTAAGATCTTATCAGCTTAAAAGTAGTATAATTTGTAATGTAAAAAATAAATCAAATCAGCTTCACGCTGTATCTAGCACACTGCAGGGTAGGCAGAGGGAACCCAGTGTTATTAAGACACTCCGTTCCCCACTTTCTGCCGAATTCTGGAGACATTGCGTGTTGAGTGGCAGAACTCAACGCCGCGCTTGTTCTCGACATCAGAGCGAACAAATGCAAATATAAATTTAAGTAAATATTTCATCTCCTCGAGTGAGGAGCGAACCCACAACCAGTCGGTTTTACAGTCACACTTTGTGCCCCTGCGCCACGACTGGCCTCATTTGTAATGTCTAGTGAATTAATTCAATATTATCTTAAATACTCGTAGAAGACAGCTACGAAGTAACTGCGTGCTTTTTTCTGTTATCTGTTGTTTTAACATTAATCGCCATTGGTAACGAGAAAACAGTTTGTCTGTAACTTATGCTATCTTCATAAAATGATATTGAAACTTTTTTTAAGACAAATAACATATATTTTTTAATTAATCCTCGTACCCTTAACTTTGTTAATAAATCGTCAGTTAATTAATAACTAATGATTGCGTCCCTCTAAGCCTTCTCTGGTCTGTCTCTTAGAAATACTGTTTTACTCGATTTTAATCGAACTTTACGTTTTTTAATTATATTACACTGAAGGCCAACTTTTCTAACAGTACCTTATGGTCCATAGTATTAGCATCAAGTACTTTTAATAAATATGTGAAATCTGTATAGTATTTAGTATATTATTTATTTATTTGTTTAATGTTTCAAAGATATATCATAATATCGGTCTTAATCTAAAAAAACTTGTCGTTTGCTAAATTTTTTTTTCTTAAGAAATTTCAGCTTCGTTAATATTTTATTTAATATGTAGACAACAAAACTAAAGAACTTCTTTCTTTTCAAAAAAATTGTTCAACACCGACAATTAATTATTTCAAAGGTTCGTTCCTCCTCTCTTCTTCATCCTTGAAACCTTCACGTTCAAGGAAAAAATATTACCAGGACTACAACAGAATGCAGAAGTGAAATGATTTTAGAGGTTACTGAGTGACTGAAACAGATAATAGAATACTCAGTTGGTTTGTTACGTTAGTAAAATGTAATCAATAAATTTGGACAGTTATTAATTATCGTTTGGAATTTTTGAACATAATATTTTTTAAATCCATTTTTTGTAAATGTATCGAATTAATTATTATTTTACTGAAATTACGATAGATCATAATAAACTCTACTTTACATTAAGTAATATATGTATATGGAACAAAGTAGGTTAGGCAGAAAGAAACTAGGAAACAGTGTTAAGACACTCCGTTCTGATTAAGACACGCATTGCGAGTTGAGTGCTTTATGATAACTGCCTTACCATAACGAAGAAATAAAAATATTAAATATTTCATTTCATCGAGTGGGAAATTAAGCCCGAAGCCACTGCGTCACGATGGCCTCAATTTATACACGGAGAATAATATGTTATGGTACAAATTAGTGTTCTCTATATATAATAAGACAGTAAAAATATTTCGTCTGTACATTTAGACTGAAATGGATAGAGGGACACTTAAAAAGAATAATAGAAAGCAAAAAGATTTTTTTTTCGTTTCTTGTCTGTCTGTCGATATGTATGTCCACATTTTTCTCTGAAAGTACTGAACTGATTTACTTGAAATATCACCAATTGCTTTGTTTTAACTCAACTTAACTACTAAAGTTTGGTACATCAAAATCGGTTCCTTTAAGAAAAAGTTATCGTCATTTGAAAGAACTCAAGGCATTAGTTTGTCTGCAAATGTTATATAGCAATCGCGCTGGTAAGATTCCTGGCTAAAGAATGACATTCGAAACGTCTGGGTTATATGACTGTTGATAAAAATATATATTTTTAAAGCACTATTATATAATATTTTATACAATAAAGTAAACAAAATTGAATTGTTAGTGGAGATTACCTTCATAAATCATAAGAGTTAAGTTAAAGTCGTAATAATTCAACACAGAGATAAAGAACGATCTTGAAAGAAATATAAAGTAAATACAAAGATTTTTTGTTGGTTCGTTCATATAATATATGTAACTAATTTAAAAACTGTACAGGAGTTAATATGCAATTATTACAGTTATTTTACAATTATTTTACAAAGAATATTATGAGTCATTACCCAAATTAATAATTTAACATTAAAGGCATATTTAACAGAGTTTTAAAAAACATAACACGTAAAAAGAACGTAATGTTACAAAAATATACGTATAGTATACATATAATAAATAATTAGCTTTATGTACATATATTTTATAAATCAAATATCAACATTGGTCGTATTTTTTAGTTCGATAAACAAAAATTCTTATAGAAATTACGATAATGTCGTAAAAAAATCATATTAGAATATTATAGATAAAAAATCATATTAGAAGTAATTTTAGTTGTCAATCAATTCTGCTTATTAAATCAATTATCATGTAGTTTAAGCGGGCGAAGCCGCTGGCGAGCCGCTAGTCTCAAATAAAGATACTCGGAAAACTTTCACTTTTACTTTTCACTACACATATATCGTATATGGGCCTGTTGTATCAGCTATTCCTTTCAGTTACTACGGCTTAGTATGAGGAAAACACCACCTTAACATTTATATTCTCCTAGTCGTTTGCCTTACAGAAACTTGTAGGAGTTAGGGTGTATTTGTATGTAGAAAGGCAGAAGTTTTTTTATAGTCAAGTTAGTTAATTCATTCATTTCTTAGTTACGATTAAGTCACACAACAATCAATATAATAATTGAATTTGATGTTTTTTAAATTATGTATTTGTTTTCCCTCGTAACTTAAAATTAATAAATATCATTAAATCTTGTGAATTAATTTAATAAACATTTTTTTGAAGGATTTCTTTAATCTTTTTTTTTTCGATTCGATTATTTTAATATTTTTTTCGTGACCTCATAAAATGTCGTAGAAGGCAGCTTAGAAATTCCTACGTACTTTCTTCTGTCATCAGTTATTTATTTTAGATTACTAATTTGTACATAAAATCTATAATCTAATCTATCTAATCTATCTTGTATATTATTTATGTATAAATTGGTAATCGAGGCCAGTTGTGGCACAGGCGCAAAATGTCACTGTAAATTCAACTGGTTGTAGGTTCGATCCCCACTCGAGAAAATGAAATATTTATTTTAATTTATATTTTCATTTCTTCGCTCTGATGTAAACCAAAGCGCGGCGTTTAGTTCCGCCATTCAACATGCAATCCCTACAGAATTTGGCGGAAAGTGGAGAACCTGTGTACGGGATACAGCGTGAAACTGATTTAATTTTTTGTTAGTAATCTAAACTACGGATACGTTAAAAAGGTGATGATGCACCTAATATAATATTAATCCTTAACCAAATAAAACATTTACCAATTTATTTGGCGTTTTTTAATTATATATTACACTGAAGGCTAACTTTTCTAACAGTATCTCTTATGGTCCATCTAAAACTTGTCATTTATTATTTCTAAAGTATTTTTTTATTCTTAAGAAATTTAAGTCTTGTTTAATTAATATTTTAATTTTTACTCGTACATATGTGATATACAAAATTCATTAGATAAAACAAAAACGAACACTTCTTTTTTCTACTCGAATAAAATTTAACATCGACAATTATGCAAAGGTTTCCTCCGTTTATCCTTGAAACATTCACGTTCAAGGAAAAAAAAATACCAGGACTACAACAGTATGTAGAAGTGAAATAATTTTAAAGGTTACTGCGTCACTGAAACAGATAATACATATCAACGAGCCCCGAATGTGTAGATCTGGAAATCAATAAGGTCCGTCTAGACTTTACCGACGTCATACTTGTTTTTGGCCTTTGGACTTTTTAAAAATAATCTTCCGTTGGTTTGTTATGTTAGCAAAATGTAATAAAACTCCGTTTCCATTAAGACGCGTTCCCCTTTTTCCTTCGAATTCTGGACGCATTACGTGGCGCAACTCAACGCTGCGCATATGATTACTGCGTTACCAGAACGAAAATTAAAATATTAAATATTTCATTTCCTCAAGTGGGAATTGAACCCGAAGCAGTCGCGTTTATAATGGAAGACCACATGTTTCAATTATACATTTAGAATAATATATTTTTGTACAAATCAATAATCTCAAATACAGATACTTGGAAAAATTTCACTTTTATTACACATAAATGTTCCTGTTGTATCTATCAGCTAGCCCTCTCTGATACTAATGCGTAGTATAAGAAAAAACACCACCTGGACATTTATGTTCTCCTAGTCGCTTGCCTTACAGAAACTTGTAGGAGTTAGGGTGGATTTGTTGTTAGCAAAGAAACGTCACTTCAGTCAATTTATTTCTTGGTTTTATTCCTCATTAATTATAATGCACACAATTATATATAATTAATTAAATTTCACGGTTTTTTTAATTTATTTTTTTGGATTATTTTAATCTTTTTTTTCGTAATCTCATAAAATCTCGTAGAAGGCAGCTACGAAATTCCTACGTTCTTCTGTTATCTGTTATTAGATTACTAATTTGTAAATAAAATATTACCTTTTATGTACAAATTGGTAATCGAGGCCAGTCATGACGCAGAGGCACAAAGTGTCACTGTAAAGTCGACTGGTTGTGGGTTCAATCCCCATTCGAGAAAATGAAATATTTATTTTAATTTATATTTTCAATTCTTCGCTCTGATATGAAGGAAAGCGCGGCGGTGAGTTCCGCCATTCAACACGCAATGCCTACAGAATTCAGCGAAAAGTGGAGAACAGTGCCTTAGCATTAGGTTCCATCTGCCTACTCGGGACGGATACAGCGTGAAGCTGATTTTTTTAAATAACAGATTATTTTAGATTTTATTTTAATAATAGATTATTTTAGAAAATACAAATACGTGAAAAAGGTGATGATGTACCTAATACGAATCCTTAACGAAATGAATCGTTGCTCAATATAGCTTGTTCACGTAGTACAATACTTTGTAAATGATTTAAATCCATTCACATTAAGGTAATGAGAGGTATAATAAGATAAAAAGTATCACCATATTTTTAAAATAATACACGTGTTTGTATGTATTTTTTTATAAAGACATTAAAATTACCATTTGAACTAATTTTATAATGTGTAATGATGTTAAATTAAAAATAACACATATTTATTTGTTGCTCTCAATACTCAATAATTGACAACAACGATCCTCAACAAAATAGCGGCCCTCTTATTCCTTACCTAGAAGCAAACTAATAGCATCTCTTAGTATTTCATGAGAGCTTAGTACTGTATCCTAAAACTAGTTCTAGTAAATCAATAAATAACACCGGAATGCAACAACGTCATAGGTATTCAACAACTACTATCTATATATTGATTTAAGATGGCGTCATATTAGTTTTTGTGTTGGAGTATGATGTTCAGTTTAAGTTGGTCTTAAAAAAGCTTATAATGTTTATATATTTATATAAATAAAAAAAAACAATAAACATTTTCTTTTTTTTATTTTAGTTTTCTACAAGAAAGCGTCTCGCTACTGCTGGGACGTTATAGATAGATGTACCGCGTCAATCTATGAAGATTTTTTTTATCTGTATCATTGTATATTTTATAACGGTGATTTAAAAGTATATTAAAATTGACCTTCGAGCTATTATAGAGCGCAAAATAGTTTGTCTTCCCATAGTATCTAGAGTCTCATGGCTAAGCACGCAATCATCTGTTATTTAAACTGACGATCTTTAAGCAAAGTTTAGGAAAAGAGAAATAGACAGAAAATAGAAATTTATTTGTCTTAAAACTCAGTAAGGTACAAACAAGTTACATAACAAATTATTAATTGATTAGCTAAGTTAACTACTCATGACATTCCTTGCTTCTCAAACCTAAGGTAGGTTGGTGAAGCAAGAACTCCTAGGACTCCTACAAGTTTTGGTAAGGCAAGTGTTACCCAATGTGATATATACGCATTCTTCTTTCCTTAAAAACATATATATGAAAACGATTGTAAAAATTTTACTATATCCATTTGTATTATGCCATCTAACTCTTATCTAAATCATCATATAAGCCATTCTTGGTGCCTTTCTATAATAAAGTATATATAGTTCTCTATATAGTACGTACATCTGTTTGCAGCGATGCGCAAAGTTAACTTTCACTTTTATTGTGCGCAGTATGTTGTCATATCTGTCTCTGTCGTATCAGCTAGCCCTCCCTGTTACTACGGCGTAGCATGAGAAAAACACCACCTGGACATTCATATTCTCCTAGTCGCTTGCCTTACTAAAACTTGTAGGAGTTAGGGGTAGGAAACGTTAAGAGTAAGAATTTATTTAGTTAGTCCTTAAAAGCTTATTTATCAGTTTGAAAGTAGTAAGTAATGTTTGTAACATCTTTTTGCGAATAATAAATAATACTAATACTAATAATACTTGTAATATTATATTTTATTCTTGTAGAAAATTTTTGCCATTTGGTTGTTTTAAAAAGTTGATCATTACTTCATAACAAATGCTATGCTAATAAAACGATACCGGATTTTTTTTAGTACCTTACTGAAATGTTTATTTATTTATTATACTTAGTTCTCCGGGCTGGCCTTCCAAAATAGAGAATCTAAGAAAGTAGCCATAAGATATTTTATATGCCTCTAGATCCAAGCGAGATTTTCCCAGCTTACAAAAGCTCTTTTTCTCCCTAGATGAATTGATTACTCTTATAGAATCTATAAATTCTATAAATTCTTGAATAAATATTATATGTTACCTGAAGTCCCAGCTATAGCGAGACGCGCTCACGTGAAAAAATAAAATGAAAAGAAGAAAACAAAATGTTCTCAAAAAAAAATATTACATTTTTATTTATATATATATGTATGTATGAGCATTATATTTTTAAGATAAACTTAAACTGAACGTTTCACCATATTTTTTTTAATTTCAAACTAGTGAGACTACTACTATGACGTCGTCTTAAAACAATAAAATAGTAGTTGAATACCGATGACGTTGCGCTCCGGTGCATTTATTGATTTACTAGAACTAGTTTTAGAATACAACACTAAGCTCTCATGAATTAATAGAAGATATTGCTAGTTTGTTTTATAGAAGGAGATGACGATCGAGACACGCGTCAGTATTTCTTCGCTCTGATGCCGAGAAAATCACGGCGTTGAGTTCCGCTACTCAACACGCAATGCCTCCAGAATTCGCCGGAAAATGGGAAACAGGATAGGTTCTCTCTGTCTACACTGTTGTTTGCGGGATGCAGCGTGAAGCTGAATAACTCACTTCATAACTCATAAGCCATATAGTCTGAATGCATCTAACTTCATAACTCATAAGCCATATAGTCTAATTTAAAATGCGTGAAACATGTAGTACATTTGTTAAAATCCCCTAGCTTTAGATGCTTATAAATTTCAACAATTTAACTCAAAAAGTTATTGATACATTAATGTTTAAAAACCAGTTTATAACTGACGCAATCACTCATTAAAACGTTATTATATATAAAGCACATAAAAAGAATTTTTAAATGAATCTAAGTATTAATGATTAATAATAGTCATAGTTTCTTACAAAAAAATATTGTTTATATTCCATCGAAATTATAAAAAGTGAAATGAAAGCCAGGTTAAATGTTAAGTAATAAGCCGTTCCCAACTTCGCTGAGTAAAAAATGCGAGTTTTATATGAGTGCCGCGTCCTGTATTCATTCGGGATAAAAACCAAAAGTCAAGATCGTTATTTTCTAGATGATCCTTGTTCATTATTGAGTATTGAGAACAACAAATACATATATGTGTATTTTTATTAATATTAAAATTAATAACATTATTAGATTAGTTCAAATAGTAACTTTATTGCCTTTTTAACAAAGAATCCAGACGTTTAAAAAAAATATATTTAAAAATGCAATGCATGCAAATTTCATTTTTTAAAAATTCGAAGGCCATAACCAAATATGACGTCGGTGAAGTCTAGACGGACGGACCTTATTGATTTCGAGACCTACACATTTGGAGCTCATTGATTTTTACTATCTGTGTCAGTCACTCAGTAACGTTTAAAATCATTTCACTCCTACATATTCATGTAATCCTGGTTATATTTTTACCTTGAACGTGAATGTTTGAAGGATGAACGGGAACCTTGGAAGTAATTAAAGTAATCATCGGTGTTGAAAGAAAATATTTTTCGAGTTTAAAAAAATGTTCGTTTTCCTTTTATCTGATAAATTTTACATAAAAATATTAAACGAAACTTAAATTTCTTAAGAGGAAATATATTTTAAAAGGAATAAGCAGACAATAAGATTTAAATTAAGTATATCTATCTCGTGACACAAAAAACTAAACGAAACTTTTGCTAAGCTTAACTTATTACACTTATTTTAAACATAAATATATTAAAATGTGTACAAAAAAATAGATCATGTAATAACAGTAGTTGGCGGACTAGTAAATATGCAGGATTTTTTCATAAAAAAATAAATAATATATTTTCTTCTACGTAATAAGGTTTTACTACAAATTTAGTACTACTTTCCGCCCAATTTTTCGAATCAGCGTGTTGAGTTGCCAAACACAACGCGCCGAAATGCATTTAATATTTGTGTGACTAGAACGAAAATATGCAAATAATACGTTTCCCCGAGTGGGAATGGAACCCACAATCACGTCACGCTTACAGTTCGACGCTGTTCCGGTACGCCGGATATATAATATAAGAAAATCTAAATCAGCTTCACGCTGTACCCCGCATACAGCAGGGTAGGCAAAGAGAACCCAGTATTAAGACACGCATTAAGAAAATTATGAGGCATTGCGAGTTGATTAGCTGAACTCATCGCCGGGCTTTCGCCAGAACGATAATATTAAGAAATAATAATTCATTCCCTCAAGTGGCGAACGAACACACGGCCGTCGCGTTACATTCACACCCTTGTGTACCCCTGCGCCAGGACGACCTCTAATAATGTATAATTATACATAATTTACATTTGTTTCACTTAAGTTAAAAAAAATTAAAACAAAACAAAAAAAAATGTAAATTAATAAACGTTGTGTTATGTAAATATTGTACTAATATATGCTTACTTAAACTTTACTTAGCCTAGCTAAGTGCTATATCACTGAAAGATTCTAATCTATATTTAAAACAATCAAATACCTACATATCTATCTCCTCAACTATCTCAATGAAGTTGTTTATCTTCGTCGAAATGTGGACTTATGATATACCTATTTCAAATAATTACACATTTGTTTGTATATTACTATATTTCCCTAAAATTTACAAAAAATAAAAAAAAGTTATCGTCTTTAAGTGACCTTAACCACCAGTTATGTACTACTAAATTATGAGCTGTTATGTATAATCTTAGTTGTATAAAATGTTTTGTGCATTCTTTAATCAAAATCTATATTATAAGCTAACATACTCGTATGTATGTCATAATATAGCAACATTTCAAAAATCAGAATTTCTTGTGAAAAAGGATATCATCATAAATGCATCTTTTTGGTCATGAAAATGTATGTGTTAAAAAAATTTCAAAAATGTATGTGTTATTTTTAGATTCATTCTAAATTTATATATTTAAAGAAAAAAGTAACTACTAAAATATCTACAGGAATATAGCATAAGATTTAAACTACTTTCATCTCAAAAACTGCTAACACAGTAGACATATCATCGACGATAAATCCAATTCATTTTGCCAAAAGTTGACGCGTTTTGAATTTGAATTGACCTTCATTATTTTTGACTTTTCAAGTAATATTTTATGGGTTTATGTAATAAATAAGTTAAACAAATATCGTTTAATTTTGTAATAAAGATTCGAAAAAAAATTGAGACATATTTAAATTTCATACAACATGCATCCCTCCCTATTGAAATTATTTTTCTATTACTTAAATAAAATTTTAAAGTTTCAATTATATCAAATATCATATAACATTTAATTCCCTTTAAAAAAGTCAATTAACCTTATTCTATTGCTAATCAAAATTGATAAATAATAGAATAACTAGTCGCTAACTTCCATCAACTTTTCCAATATGAAAAAAATATATTTTAAGTACGATATCTTCCTTGTATTTCTGTAATAATATAAGTAAATACATCACAATGCAGAATTGCATACACTGTACCTTCATAACAATTATGTGTTCCTGGTATAGCTGCATCGTAATAGTTGCGGGCTTAAAAGCTATCCAATGAATAAATAACAAAGCTAGCTAGCTATCCAAACAAGTGTAACTCTTGAGATATAACTTTTATTTATTATTTTGTGTGTGTGTGTGTGTGTGTGTGCGCGCGCGCGCGTGTCTATTTTATTAACTGTTTCATATAAATGCTGTTTGATAGATCGAATATTATAATATCTAACGTGTATACGTGTGTTATATGTAGAGGACACGTTGGCGCGTATAATACCCGTTGCCTAGCAACGTGCATCTCACTTTACAAATACAAAAGTGCATGTATTTTCAAATCCATGATAATAGATTCGAAATTATAAATTTATATTTTTATTAATTATAAATTTATTAATTAAACTTGTCTTTTTATGTATTATTTTAAACCAAATAGCAATTTGCACTTTATCTCTATATAAACGATAAATAACTGTGAAAAATTCTTCCTCTAAAAAGTTTTTGCTTCACGTTTAACATTTAGATAATATTACTTTTAAATATTATTTATTATTTATTCGCTACTAACTAACTATTCATGAAACGTTTATACGTTACAAAGACCACCATTGAAAAAATAAATGCTCAGAAAAAGAAGAGGATTCGGATATTAAATACAAAAAAAACAGGCGTTTTTTAAAAGTTCCGAAGAAGAGGAAAAATTTGCATAGGATAAGGTATTTATTTATAGAATTCTTTTAGTTTGAAATATCAGGATTTCATAAATGCTACGCAGCTTGTCGAGCACTGCTCAATATATTTCTCACATATATGTGAATACTAACTAGTAGTAGTAAGTAATCCAATATGCCGAAGTATAAGTAAAAACGTATATTGCAATTGAACTTTAAAATGAAACGCCAACAATATTTTATATTAAAAAAAAGCAAAAAAAAAATATTAATAGATATACAAAATATTTGATATCTATTAATATTTTAGGCCGGTCGTGGCGCAGTGGCACAGGGTGTGACTGTAAAAACCGACTGGTTGTGGGTTCGATCCCCACTCGAGGAGATGAAATATTTACTTAAATTTATATTTCCATTTCTTCGCTCTGGTG
>DWMY01000982.1:0-17433 GCA_018249775.1 Heliconius hecalesia formosus | reverse complement strand
ATATAGATAATAAAAAAATACAATTTAAAAATTTATATCAAAATTTTAAGATTTTTTATGTGTATTTTTAAATATGCGAATCAGCAGCCGCTGTGATAGTGATAGGCGTAATATAGTCTTGTAAACACAATATCATCTGATCAATGTAACGTTCGTTAATAGCTTAAAACCCCGACTGCAATGTCAAGTCCAATAGTTTATTAGGAATAACAGTCCTGTAAATTTAAAGGGGTAAATAAATTAATATTTTAAATTTAAATTAATTAATTAATTATTTTTTTAATTTTAAGTTTAAATTTAAATTTTGCGGGGTTCCTGCTAAAGATTTAATTGGTTGAAGAATTACTTATAGGTCCTATTTGCCTTTTAATTTTATGCAGTCAGTGTTTTGGTTTTTCATAAATTATTTTTTATTTTTCACTTTTTTGTTAGGATACATTAGAATTAAAAAACGAAACAAATCGCAATCTTGTTATTTCCTTGAAATATAATATCATGAGGATTTGAACTCGCTTTCACAGTCTTCAAGAGTAGGCTATGATTACTACTATCCTCAAATATCCATAATTTAAAATATTGACATTGTATTATTTTTGTTAGTATTACGGTAATGATAATTACGATATTGAACAGCCGCCATATTTTTTTTAACGTCACCTACTATAGAACACTTGAGCCCCTAGACGAAACTAATGATACCTCAATTATGTAAAGCCGTTCAGTGGTTCTGGAGACATAAGGTAACAAAGACATACATACCAGATACGCGCGAAAAACGACCCCAAGAAATAATACATAATTAACATAACAAAATTGTAACTGATCACAATCTGTAAATGACGGATATATGGAAAACTAGATTATTGGATATATTAATTATCAATGTAACACAACCCAAAACAATTTGTTCTTAAATTTTTATCTGTTAGTCTGTGTCCGCTAATCTTAGAAACGGCTTAACCGATTTAAATACAATTTCATTATTGGATTTTGGCAAACTTTGTTTAACTCTTAGTGTTGGTTTTATTTCGATCAATGGATAACTAAAAAAAAATTGTTATTAAACTATTTTCTTCAACTAAATTTACCGTCTTATTGAATTGTCTGAAACTTTAGTTTTTAATGTATCGATCGATATTGTGTTTTAAATAATAAAATGTTTTTAGAACAAGAATGAAATTCTGATTTGTAAGTAAAATAAATACTTGTCAAGTTCAAGCGGGCGTAGTTATCAATATTAGTGTAATTTATTTACAAGACCAAGTGGCATTACATCGAACAAAAAAAATATTTAAAAAAATGTGTGTCTCATTGTTTTTCTTATTTAAATACTATCATCTGATCGGTAAAAACAAGACACTGGTTCGAAATTAGCAATGTTTGCATTGTAACGATGGCTAGAAAAAAGAATCAAAACATGAATGTTAATCAAATTAAGTTCCAAAGTGATTTGAACGAATATATTATATACGCTATACAAACTGCGGAGCTGGAGATGTTAAATATACGTAGAAAAATGTATACATACATACATGACATATATCTACTATCGCTCACAGATACAGATATAAGTATGTACGTGGCGTGAGTGCGAGTCGAGGTCGAACGGAAGTAGGTAGATGCGAGCGGCGGCATAGTGAGTACAACACTTACCCGTTTTCGTCTTTAATTTTTTTCTTGCGTCCTCTTTTCTTGGGCTGGCTTAGCATCATCTGCTGCGCATGCTGGTGCGGCGCGTGCGCGTGCGGCGCGTGCTGCAGGTGCGCGGCGTGCTGCATGTGCGCGTGCGCGTCATGCGCCTCGTGGTGCTGCAGGTGCGGCGGCAGGTGGTGCTGCTGGCCCAGCATGGCGCACATGGCCTCCTCCTCCACGAACGAGTACGGGTCATCGCACTCGCGCTTCACGCCCACGCCGTTGTAGAGGTCGTGCGCAGCGTGCTGGTGTGCGGCGTGCTGGTGCGCGTGCGCGGGGTGCTGGTGCGCGTGCGCGTGGTGCTGGCTCATGTCGTAGGGCGCGTCGGGCTCGCGCTTGTAGGCGTAGGGAAAGGGGAAGTGCTGGTAGGGCTCGGGCTCCGGCGCGGGCGCATGCGCGGCGGGTGGGGGCGCGGGCGCGGGCGGCGGCTCGAAGTGGCGGTAGGGCTCGGGGGAAAGCAGCTCGGGCGGGCGCTGCAGCAGCGGGTCGTAGGCGGCGTCGGGCGGCGGCGAGCGGGCGGGCGGCGGCGCGGGCGAGCCCTCGGCGCTGGAGGGCTTGCGGCGCGCCGCCTCGCCGCTGTTGCTCGTCTCGTACCCGTCGTCCTGGCTCTCCGCCGCCTTCGGCTTCTCCTCGCCCTCTTCCCTGCGGGCATAAACCAAATCGTGAACACGGCGCTACTCATACAAAAGAGAAATCATTAAAATGTTGTAAAAGCGTTTCCCGTAGGTACATTAGGAAGATATAAGATTACGATGACGGGTGATTATCTATCCCGTATTAATTAACGTTGGAAAGTAGTGGTGAAGTAACACCCGTATTTATTATCTGCGAGCGACTCGACCGAGTGTTGTGTTTGCGGTGACGTCAGTGTGCAGGTGCGCTCCGCGGCGAGGTTCAAATTATCGCTAGTAGCATTCGAGGATATATAATTCCTAAAGCCTGCTCGCTTCGTCCTAGCGATGACACCGAATACGAAGTAAGTGCGTAGCTAAACTACAAGTTTAGATTTTTGCATTTCCGGCCAATATAATAACCACTACCGATCAAGCATAAAACGGTTCAACGTCAACGTCGCTCGCACGGACACGCAAAAACCGAGCACACGGTGAGACGGTTTTGAACCATTGAAAATATTGATATTTAGAGTGTAGAGATAACGAGGCACGTGCTGAATGCAGGTGATTAGTCACCTGTCTCATGAGCTACTCCTATAACCTCGGCGGCGTAGCGGTAGAGCGGCGTGGAGCGGCGCGGTGCGGATGCGAGCTCCGGCGACCTTTAAACAAAAGGCTTAGACAATGCGAAGCGCTTGCCATTTGAGGAGCACTACGCGTGTGCTCGGCTCTCGAATGTGACCTTTATTATGGATTTTGCGACGGAACACATACATACGTACGTGTGCTCGTCAAGGACGCACTTTTAAACCGCAACGAATGAACACCATTCTTTTTACAATGTCGTTAAAATGTTTTTTGACTAAAAATTGTATATTTACATAGATATTTTCAAAAATAATAATTTTAGTGAATAGTGTCCCATAGCTTTTATAGTCTATTAATGTAAAGATGGAGAACGGTTAAGAGTCATCGTATCGTCCTATAAAGCTTAAAGTAAAATGTTAACACTAAATAGAAACGAAAATCATGCAGCCAAATTTTAGAACCAAAGTGCAAAGTAAGGAAAGCAACGGTAAATGAAGCTTACAAAGGTTCACGTACGGTCCGCTGTCGAGTCGTCTGCGCCGGGAACTGTCATTATTGAAAAAAAAAACTATCATTTTCCAAATTTTGAAAAAGAATGAAACGAGCGTGGCGGTAATTAACATAGTCAAAGACCACGTTACCGTTGGTAAATCTGTTTGCGCAACTAATCTAAACTCGACTATGATGTAGGTATACAAAAAGATTTGTATTTTTACTTGTATCGCACTTTGGATGGAAGCTTGACTATCCTATAGTGTCCAAGAAAGCAGTTTGTAGTGTTTATATGGTATGCGTAATGTGACCATACGTCCCGTGTTTCGTTTGTGTCCAGGCGTCCTGAAAGACGGAACGGGGAAATAAAATAAAAAAAAAACGAAAAGACCAAAGAAAGACGAAACGAAATTGTTTTATTCTACATGAAATAGTCAAATGTTACTTTTTATATTAAAAAAAATTGCAAATTTACAAAAAAAAAAGACGGTTTAAAGCCAAAAAAATAATGGTAACTTTAAGTATACGGCTATAATACGCGGTCGATGTGCAAGAGTGGCGTCAGAAGCAAATCGTTTGATTGTTTATGTTATGTCCGAGTCGTATGAGCGCCGAGCGCCCTCATCGCGTAACTTACGATCATTGCAATACGGCTTCATCCTAACGTCCGCGCCGCAAATATCGCGTGCACTTACCAACGTGTAAAAATCTAAAATATTACTTTGAAGCCATTTCGTACGAACCTTTTGGACACTCTCAACTATAATTTCAAAGAATAACGTACCTACATTCTTTTTATTTTATAAAAAATCCATTGGCATTGAGGACGAAATATTTACGACGTTAACGGCAGCCATTGCGTCAACAAAAATACATAAACCAAATTCGAATTGCAGCAAGTGAAACCAAAGACGGGTTAGTATTGAGAGATATAAATAGATATATTTTCTCAGTTTCAACCGAGTTTAAGTCGGTCGCTGATTTACGACCAGTCAAATTTCCTCCCTTTCTCTGATAAAAATTGGAAAGTATCCATTGCGATAGTAGATGGCCGTATCGACGGTCACACTGGCGGCGGTGATTTTGCACGACGTTGATCCACATTTCGTCAAAGGACACAAAAATATATGTACCTATATAATGCAGTGTGTTGTATGAGTTATCTTTTCAACTAACTATACGGGCAATAATTCTAATAGTTGAACGTGACATTTAAATACAGGGCTACCTACATTTAACGATATACATATTTTTATATTTATAATCATGGTGACAATCACACTTCGAACCCTAATATCCTTTTTTTATATTTCGATAATCATACGTGTAAAGAGCATCTTGAGAGAAATACAAATACGTAAATAAAGGACCTCATATTGGTTGTGTGTAGGTATATAAGGTGCTAGCGACCGCGCGGTCGCTAGCACCTTTCTTTCTTGGCTTTCCCTGCTTAAAAATGTTGTGATATTGTAGTCAAATTATACAAAATATTTACATTAGTTATAGACTATATGTTATTCTGATAATTGTTTTAGTTTTACCTAAATTCATACCAAAGTTATGGCTTGAAGGTGGAACAAACAACCACCCTCACAAACTTCCACATTATAATATTAGTGTACCTAACGATAGTAAGAAGTAAATTTATATATCATAATACATATAGTAGTGTGACAAAACCTAATTTAGGAAGTACCTACTTAAAAACACATGTAATGTATATATTTAAACAGGTTACAGATAGAAAGAGAGATACATAATTTCGGATTATCAGGTGCAACTGTTGCACTCAACCGGGCCGCGATAGCAGAGCCTGCGGAAGAGACTCAGATAAAAGCCCTTTATACAATACTTACTTTATGAGTAATTATTCTTTTCAATCGCACTTACTTATACCAAATTAATTATTTATACGAAAACGTGGCCGCGATTATTATAAAGATATTGAGAGAATGTTTCTTTTTTTTATATTTCAATGCACTGTACAGTTTACGTTAATTAAGAAGATACATTATTAAGTGCCTCCAGAGTGGCGTCTCAATACAGACATTTTATATGTATGTACGACGTTAAAAATATTTTGGGCATTGTTATTTATTATTGCATATATATTTTTTCAAGAAAATAATGAAAAATCCAGATTATGGTTATGATCTGCATGCAATCTCTACTCTACTCGGTATTTTCCGTTAAAGAAATTGATTATTTCACTAAGAATAATACGTAACAGAACATAATAATTTATATCCTAAGATTTATTTATTCACGCAAATTTGCGTTAAAAGAAGTTCGATTAAGAAAACTAATTATACATGAGAATTAGCCTTGATAATTTAGGTACTTTACAGATTAATATAATTTAATTGCTTCAGGTTCATTTATAGAGTTACGTACATATTCAGTCAATGGCTCAAAAGTCAACACAATAACAATTCGACACAATTAAAAGATACGAGCAAATTAATGCATCGTTTTTGTTGCATGGTCTTGATTACGCGGCAATCAAAATCTTTAAGGTACTTTCCGTGAACCTAGAATTATGAAATTGGGTTCTAAATGAGAACTTTCAATACAAACATAGAAAAACACCAAAAAGTGAAAATTTACATTTAATTTCATACAAAATGGATGCATACGCCTTCAAATTTAAATTTCTCAATTTATTCAACGCAAAAAAACCTATGATATATATCCTGAAGACAAGTCAAGACTACAGTTATGAAATTGGCAAGAATTAAGAACTTGCATTAAGAAAATATGAAAAATTTATGTTTAAATTAGAGGTAAAAACCACTAGGTATAAATTAAAGTTAATTTCATGCAAAATAAGCGCACATGTCTGCAAATTTAAGTTTATCAATTTTTATAAGTTGTACTTTTCGTTGACCTACAATCAAAAATTGGTACGGAACCCTCAGTGGGCGAGACGATTAGATCGGTTTTTTTTTCAACTTCACTCTGTATCCCGCATATAGCAGAAAGAATGTAGTGTTAAGGCACACAGTTCCCCATTTTCCATCGATTTTTTGCTATTTATGAATGGCAACACGCAATGCTAGGCATTGCGTGCGTTAACCGCCGCGCTTTGCATTGCTACTAGAGCGAAGTAATGAAAATATTAATAAATAATAATTCATTTCTCCGAGTGGGGATCAAACCGATAACTGTCGCGTTTAAAGTCACAAGTTTGTACCACTGCGACACGAAGACCTCGATTGTAATCAATACGTCTATGAACTACGTCAACAATATATATTGTGGCATTTCACTCAACATGCAATGTCTCGAAAATTGGGTAAAAACCCAGGAACGGATTGGAACACTAGGTTCCCTATGCCTACCCTGCTTTATGTGGGATACATTATAAAGCTAAAAAATAGAATTAAAGTTATTAGTGTTAAACATGCGGACTTTCCGCACATTTTTAAAAACATTGAGTTTGCACCATGACGGCCTCAGATGTAACATTAGGAATTAATATAGTTGTTATAGCAGCTGAGTAGTATGTAGTATTCGAAATAGTAGTATCCATAATGGTTATAAGTTGTATTTTCTACAGGAATCTGGAATAAAAAGTGGCGTCGTCTTTTGGCACTCCACGCAATGGCACTTTTAACTGAAACATCTGTTGACTAAAAGTGCCATAAAATTTATACGAAAACTATTGGAATTTATGTTTGCCATCTATATCCAGGTATGGTATAGGTACCATAAGTGTAATCAAAACTAGTGTTTCATTCGCGGCTTAATCCAATAACCTATCTATACAACTATGAGCATTTAGTTACCACCCATTTTAGCAACTAAGCGTAAGAAAATACGTTTTTTTACATCAAGTTACAAATCTTTGATATTTCCGACTTCACTCAAATATAATGTGCATAGACTCTACAAATGTAAACCTAAACCTTTTTCTTAAATCACTTTGCTTATTACTTCAAAAAGACATTAACATCTGATGCTTTGTTTAAAAGCTAGCAAGAAAGCTTTGCTTTAAATCTGCAAACTTGGTTAAATTATACTGAGATGTCACGTTATCTATTTAAATAATAACATAGAAAATGATAAATGTCAGTTAATCATAACTTTTAATGAATTCCCTGGGTTTTACACACACATCGACGCGTCATTGACGTTGATAACACTATTGGACAAATTTAAATTTTGAGAGACTGTTTTATAGCTGCTGTAGTCTTTACAGCATAACAGTTTGTACACGTAATTAATATTTTAAAAGAAATTAAGAGACTAGTAAAAACAGTAACCTCTGGTTAACGTTATCTCTAAACTGTCATAATTAACGAATATATAATATATTCGTCATGTAAAATTAGTGACAACTCCAAGCGACAAAAATGAAATAGAAATGTAGATTACTAAAAATTAAATACATTTGTTTTAGGTTTCCCCTACCACAACAGGTAAAAACGGATTCCTTATCACACTTGCAGTCCGTCTGTCAAGACCATTTATCTCAAGATCGTGGGGAGGTATCAAACTTTCAAGTTGATTAATATCAAATATTCAAGTCTATGATCCCTTGAAGTACAATATTAAATCAAGCTCCTTAGTCAAGGCAATTAAAAGATACGAGCACGTCGATATGCAGTATGCATCGATTTCGGACTTCCTATACATGAACCTACGGTTATGAAATTTGGCGCAAAGTGAGAACTTATAATTCAAAAGAAGGAAAAAATCCGAAAAGTGAATATTTATAGTGTATATGTCTGCAAACTTAAGTTTGTCAATTTTTATATGTAGGTAAGCCTCGGTGGACGAGTCCGCCTCGCACTTAATCGATTTTTTAATATTTTAATTATTTCTTTTCAGGCATTTCTTAAATTTTAAATAACAGTCCCCCGAATAGGCACAAATTATCTATCTGATCGTAGAAGCATATATACATATTATATTTTTTTTCCAAGATTATGATATGAAAGTGCTGTCATTGCCTGCATATAAAAACTACGAAACAACTGCGTCACGACTTTGATTGATATTTTTAATTTGATATTTAAATACTAGCCGTGTTTATCTAACTTATCGATTTTACTAATAATGTCACACGCCGAAATAGGATCGACTATCACTGCAATCGGTTGCGTAATGAGTAAGTAATTATATAATTTGTTTGGCTGTCAAAAAGTTGATAAAAAGTTACCTTAACCAAAGTCTGCCTCTGGCGAAAAACTTAATAACTCATAATTATACTCGTGGCGGCGTTGCGATAATTGTTATTGGGTTTTAGGATAGTGGGTTCAATTTGTTTACAAATAATATTTATATTTTAAATATATAAAAGGTATGATAGAGATATAATAAAGTTTTGAATCTATTCAACAGTACATATCGTTTAAATATGATATAAGTTCTAAAGCTGGCAGACGCAATTGGAGGCGAACATATGCGCAAGTTACATACATGTGTTATTGCGGATTTTGTCAGTTATCATGACGAATTTGTTAGGTCATAGGTTGTGGTTTGTGGGATGCTAAGTATCCTGTAGGGAAAAGATTATGAGTATTTTTAGCATTTGCTGTGTAATAACGACAAACATGGCGGCACCGACAAACGAAGTGTAGTGGCACCGGGGCCGGCTCTGTTTCTATTGTCCCCTTCACATGTAACTTAACTTTTCTAAGTTTTAAATTTTCGTCCACGTGCCGGTCTGTTTGAGCGCTGTATCGTTTGAGAGAGTCTAAAGGGGTTTTAATGGATTTTTATCGTGCGGCTCTCATCTTTACCGTGAGGTTTCATTTATATCGCTAAAAGAGAGGAGACTCAAAATTACTATTTATACTAACGTTATACAGTTACACAGCTGTAGACAATTGTTAAATAACGAAACAAAAGTTTAAGGTTACTTTTGTTGATTTTGACGAGTAAAAATATAGAACCCTGCCACTGTGACGTTGTTAGAATGCTGACAGTGGTGAGTTTTGTTCACATATAAGATGAAATTAGGTATTACCATTACCCAACATGACAACGTTATAACAACGATAAAGCAAAGTCAAATATGAATAGTAGAACAACAACTGAGAGATGCATGACAATAAAAAAAACCAACAGAAGTTATTGTATGCCGTAAGTTGAGTTTAGATTATATTTTTATGAGCAATAACGTCGGTGCATTATAGATTTTTCCGCATTCGTTTGTTTTCCATTGAAATATGTGTGCGGTTTCATCTATTTGTATACCAATTGCAGTAGCTCTTATGCACAAGTAGTTGCAATTACTCACGGCCGCCATCGCCGGTGCCACTCGCTCGCCCGAGTAGGTACCTATCGGAGAATCGTGAATACTAAACTGATTATGACGCAACTGTTGCACCGTGCTGTATCCAACTCTATATCTGCACCTTGTTTAGAGCACACATGTGCTAACATGCAGCATGTGTAAACATTTATTTTTTTATATTGAATACCAGCCTAAACACTTGATAATATTTTATGGTTACAAAAGGAACATGTATTATAATTTTTTTTGATATAAATGATATATTTGTTTTGATTTAGACACACAAGAAATTGCTATAGAATGATAACCTAATAGTGAACCAAGGTGGCCAGATTTAACAATATTAACAACCGCTTACGCAAGTAACGTTAGATCATGAGACAAACGGCGACTGAACTGTGCTTCGTTAATTACGCAACATCAATACAGAAACTCGATCTCACAAGGTCGCGTAAAACTTAGGTGCAAATCCACGCCGAGGTCGAGGGTGCACAGCACTCACATTGGAAACTTTAACCGTCCGACCGATATCTACGTACTACGAAGAATTACAAGGCGTGCGGCGCGGCGCGCTGTTGCGGGTTGCGACATCCGCTCGAAACTTTACCTACTTCAAAACTACTGCTTTGCCTCCTAATTGTTAAACAATATAAGCGTGCTTACGGTTTCAACATGTTTTACTACACTTTACATTTATATGAAAAATATTAAAATTACATTGGAATATTAAGCCGACATGTGCATTACGCACTGAAAGTGAATAAAAATTGAACTACCAGTACAGTACCAGTAAACTACCAGTTAGGTTAGTTTGTGAAAATTATGCCAAAATTAAGTAAAATTTGAGGCCAGTCGTGGCGCAGCGGCACGAGGTGTGACTGTAAAATCGACTGGTTGTGGGTTCGATCCCCACTCGAGGAGATGAAATATTTAGTTAAATTTATATTTCCATTTCTTCGCTCTGGTGTCGAGGACAAGCGCGGCGTTGAGTTCTGCCACTCAAAACGCAATGCCTCCAGAATCCGGAGAAAGTGGGGAAAGGAGTGTCTTAGCACTAGGTTCCCTCTGCCTACCCTGCTGTATGCGGGATACAGCGTGAAGCTGATTTATTTAAGTTAAATTTAATTATTTTTTACCCTATATGTGCATATATATTTATATTATTTTTAAGGTTAACGATATATTTGCATAGATATATAGGTAAAGAGAATCTAATGTTAAAACACTCTTGTCTTCCGCTTTCCGTTAGAAATCAATAATAATGTTTTACGCGGTGGAACTTAACGAATGTAACTAACCTCACATGTCTCGCCAGAGCGGGGAAATAAAATTAATTCATTTTTCTGAGCACAGTTCAAACCAATAACTATCCAGTTTACAGTTTTACGCTGTCACACTGGGCAACACTAAAACATTCAAGTATTTTTTTTATAGAAAATGACAAGGCGAACGAGCGTACGGGTCACCTGATGGTAAGTTAGTAATCTATAGGTACGTTACAAGCCTTTGAGGTCCCTTTGAGATAGACTCGCTTTTTGAAGGTATCGACATAGAAACATTGCTGCAGGTAGACCATTCCACAGTTGCGTGCCGCGTGGAAGAAAGTTCCTACGAATATTTGAATTTATGACGTTGTATGTGTGTGAGAGCTCACAGCGAGAAGACGTCTCTACGCAAAACCAAAGTGTCAAGCCTTTTATCATTAGTTCCCCAATGATTCGAACATCTCTACGTTTTATGCGATCAAATGGGTCATACTGATACTGGAATGCACCAGCCCAAAGATAAAAACCGTACTTCATATGATTCCGAACCTGTGGCATATACATGACCGATGACCACCAGTTTCTTTATATATAACATATAGATTGTCAATAAGTGTTACAAAAAAAATACATTTTTCAAAATTTGATTCAAATGTAGGTAATAGTACCAAAAACAAGTACTTTTAAAATGTTTGTCTGTTTGTCGGTGAGTTCGTTTACGCTAAGTTCAAAAACGGCTAAACCGATATAATTGCAGTTTTCACTATTGTATTCAAGCAAGCATCCCTTAACATTTTCTTATTTCATAAAAGTATCTATGTATAAGTTTAAGTTTGAAACAGAGTATCTTCGCTCGACTGCCACTTGTAAGTAGGTATATACCTAATATATACCTACTATACCTATATTGTGCCCAGATATATAACGTTTCAAAATTATAAAATGCTAAGGCTTATTTTTAAAATTCAACAAAAGTTTCGAATCATCTCAAAGTGCCGTTCATCGGAAGTAAGTATAACGAAGAAACTTTCTTGAACCATATCGCACCGTTAATGGCACTTCACTTACCAAATACTAGTACATTGAAAGAAAAAATATCGTCCGTATCAAAACTATGTTTTACAACTCACGCTTGCTAACAACTTAAGTACAAGTACCTACGTACGTTTTTCCTCAACACAAGGACAAATGTGAAAAAAATTGCTTATCGGTTATCGCTACGATCTCCGCTTACAGTGGCAGTGGGTATCCACAAGAGCAGCATCACGAAATTAATGTTTATGTAAATTTAAATATCTTAATTAAAAGTAGCTTAGCTTTAACATTATCTTAATTACAATTACGAAGCAGTCAGTGTCTTAAATAAACTGCAATCAAAGAAGTGAACGTGTCGTTTTTAATTTCGGCACATTGAATATAAAACATTCGAAACGAGCATTAGCAAACGCTCCGAGTGGAGTAGCTGCGGAGCTTCGGAGCGGCAACAATACGTCGGCAAATCGCTTATTATATTTCCAGTATAACTGAAACGCGGTCGTAATTTAAATTTAAATCGCGAGATTCCGAGCAACAGGTCGATAAATCATGATCATAAACAAATGGGCGGCGTCTTCGCGGCTCTTCCGAACTGACGGGCGTCAAACCTGAATCGGAAACGTACAGAACAGCTGATCGCGACCATAGGCGCGCCCCGCGGCGACTCTCGTCGTCGTCGTCAGTTCAATGGGCCCCATTTACGGCGCCGCCGTATATCGTAAACAAACCTTGTGTAATGATATTCATTTATTAGCGTCCATCAAATCGACGTGTCAATTGGATCGAGACCGCTATAAATGTGATTTGTGCGCGTTGTCGTTACGATGCGCGCGTCGCGGTCGGGGAGGCGGGACCGCGTGCTGCTGTGTTTACGATTTTATTACGCGGCCATCACACGTATTTATGTGTGTTTTGGTTTTTGTATCATAAAAGATAAGTACTTTATTTATTAAGACCGGGAGCTGGGAAAACAATGCCAAGAAGGTCTCGGATCAAATAGTCAGAAGTTATATTTTAGTCGCAGTGTATATATAGGAAAGTAATGGGTTACGACTAGGGTTATCATTTTATCAACCGTACTGTAATGCGTAGACGACGTTAAAATTTCTAAGTTTACAATAAAAGTTAAGTACCTATTGCAATAAACATTTACGCCAATCTAACAACCTACATACATATAAGTATAGCTCTTTCGTTACTTAGTGACTGACAGACAACGTACAGGCAACATGTGTTGCATAGGTTCTTAGGGGAGTATAGGAGAAAACTAAAAGAAGAATTTCCAAAATTCATTTATGATAACGGAAAAAAAAAAGAAAAATATTTGTACGTTTTACGTCATAAAGTCCACAATAAATAAAGTTGTGAGCGGCATTCAAAGAAAGAAACAGCGCCAATATGTCATTAATAAAACATCTAGTTGTTATTACATAACTAAAATGTACTATAATTATTTATAGTTACAAATGTAACTATTATATTTTTATAGCTTATTTTGAATAATATTATATCTCGTCGTAGAAATGATGGCAGCCCTAGCTACGACGTGAATGAGCTATTATTATGACATTAATTTTATTGAACGCTGGTTTTCTTTGCTTTCATTTTAAAATTATTTGAATAGCCTGTAGCTTCTTAACTTACAAATAAGTTCACGAAGATTAGACACTTTAGAGAATGTTGGTCAGTAGTAGTAACAACATTAATATTAATACCTTGTATTTTATCTGTTGCATATTTATAACGTATTATTATAAAACTATAGAGTAGAAGTTTTTGAATACAAGAATTTCATCGTGAAATGAAACAAATATATTAAGATATATATTTATATGTCTGTATATATACAGACATACATATGTATCTGTATTACCACAATAATATTACTTAAGTGGTTCTTCAAATATTACAAAATTGCATCGCGTATAGATCAACGACAAAAGATGCGTACATGCATGTGGCCGCTGGACCGCGGGGAGTGCACCTGCCGGTGCCCGTGTAGCGCTTTGTGGCACTGCGGAGTGCGGACTACTTCCAAATGGGCGAGGCGGTGACAAATGATAAGGAATATACTTTACAAGCTCTTAAATTACATTACATACCCAGGCTTTATCTATATGTACCAATTTGTATAAAACTCTTCAGTTACTGACTGACAGTGACAACGCACAGATGAAACTATGCGTACAACGCTAAATTTTGGCATATAACCTAAATGGGCGGGCAGTCAACTCCCCTAGAGTTAAGAGGATTTCTTGAATTTCCTACGGAAATGTTAATTACTGATTATGTGTTTTTACGTTTTCTACTTAATACATAAAAACAAAGTTGCAGGCGACCACTTCTCTGAAATAGTAATTCATATACCTAAGACATTTTTTTTTATATTTTTAATTGTTATTGGTTTAAGATAAAAATTATAAACGGTTTGAAATTACAAAACATATCAGAAGAATTAGATGTTTTTTTTTATGTTCGTCCTCCTCGTCGGTACTTTTGGTGCAAGCGAGTATAAGTGTTCACAAATACTACGGCATTATTGTTAAGTAAATACATTCTCTTTGGTCAAATCGTTACTCTTGAGTATGAGAACTATCTGATTTGTACTATACAACTTGTCATTAATCGAATCAAACATGTAACTATTTAAATGTTCAAGTACATAACCCAAGAGGCAATTTTTGTTGTTGAAGAGGCAATCTGTGTTTAAGATTTAAAATTAATTTTATTGTAATGAAAAATACATCGATGTATAACACATTTAGGTGTTTTTTATAGTTACCTCCAATACAAGATATTAAAATACGAGAAGTATTAACTTCCCCATTCTTAAACATGTTAAATATTTTTTATTAAGCACTTCACTTTGTATTCTTGTATTTGTAGGTACTAGTTGTAATCTGTGAATACCACAGCAAATACATATTTTTGTGATCTTAAAAAATTTCAACATAATTTAGAATTTATATGTATAAATCAATTTTAATTTATTTGAAAATTGTAGGTAGATATAAAGTTTATTATTTTACTTATTTACGTTAAGACGCCCCAAAGATTAGCAAAGAATACAGTTGGATTTGTAAACATCTACTAATAATAAAATGTAGTAAGTATTGCGCTAACGATAGTGACACTATTACCAAAATAACTATCTCAGAGAACGAGAAGGGTTTTTATACTTTACAGCTACCGCTATAGTCGTGGCGGTTGCGATTATTTCTCGATAAACTAAAAGGACTTTCATAATAGTTTTTGTTTCCTTACAACCGACTCTAGTACGCTCTTTAAAACAGTTAATTATTTGGTTTGCACAACACTGAAGTCTGAACTACAGAAGAGATAAAGTAAGATATTGCAAATTGTTGATTTTGTATCAGAAATTCTTTCATAATCAGGATTGTGCTTTTCATTCGCTTCAGCGATTTGAGTAGTGAGTGCTTGCGATATCCATTTACCAGCTCCGCAAAAACTTATAGAAAGTTATGTGTATATTCAGTTTAACATTTCACACGCACTGCGGTAAGGTGCAGCTCCCAAAATGGCTGTAGCTACGGGTAATACAGTCAATGTCACACAAAGGCCTTCGCGTGGCGCGTATCTAGTTACTACTACGGCGACTTTTCATTTGCCTTCGTGCGATAATTATGAAATAATGTAAATGATAACATTGAGCGCGCATAGCTGAGGACGAGCGGCGGCGACGCAGGCCGTGATCCTCGCGAGAGGTCGCCTCCATCGATCTATCCTCGTCTCGGCACAAACAAGTTTAAAGTTAATGACCGTTTATGAATTATACTGCAGGATTTTTTCCAAGGTCTCAGCGGGTTAATTGTAGAACTTTTATTTTTCTTTTATTCGATTGCGTCACCGCGCACGCCGCACCGCGTGACGCTCCCCGTCGCCGCTCGTGGTCGGTGCCGCGCGGACCAATCTGCATTTTTAATTGCGTCCTATCCTGTAATTTCGTCGTGTAATCTTTTAATCACGGAAGGTACAAGACCACAGTCCGCTGAAAACAGAATTTCAGAGTGACGAGCTGGCAATGCTAGAAATACTGCAGACTTGGATTTCAACTTGTAATACCTCGGAATATGGTAATCATGTAAAACTCTATATGACGAATAGCTTTCATGGAGCTTACTTAGCCAAATATGTATGTATGTACGAGTACAATTGAGTAGAATATAGTCAATATAATATATTAGGCTGGACTGCAGTTTAAAGGAAGTCAGTTGAATTCTCCACATGAATAAATATAATTTAGCGGGAATCCATGATTAACGCTGAAATGGTCAGTGCAGCCGCCCGAGCGAGCGAGCGAGCGCGGCGCGGTGCGGTGCGTGCGGCGCGAGGCGACGGTAACGAAGCGTGCAATTATCCACCTAATTATGTATTTAATATATGCGCGCCGCACACGGCCGCGCCGCAGCTACTACGACCGCCACCACGACCCACGTGCGTACCCTGTACTGATTCTCTCTCTTTCTCTCTCTCTGACAAATATATACTCAAATAAAAGTATTTTATTTAGTAAGTAGGTATCTCAAAAATATTTTTAATAGGAATATGCGTTCATTATTTTATATCTATGTTTATGTATTATAATCTTACAAGTAAGCGAGAGTGTTTGTTTGATTCGGGTTCGCTGTATCTCGAAACATGGTTTAAATACGTAGATAAGAGACCTTGACTTATTTACTGCTACACTATTAGAGCGCATTTGTAAAACGGACACAAATACAATAGATGTTTAATGTAAAGAGCGTATTCAAGGAACAAAGAGACCGCAATCTTTCAAAATGTACTTTAACTAGTAAAGAAGGAAAGTCACATCGGATATCGCAACGTAACTTTCGCAAGAAGCGGATCGATGCTCCAACACATGGTAGCCATTTCGCGTCGTGGCGTGTGGTGTGTGGCGCGCTGTGAGGTGGTGCAGTATGCGGCGTGCAGTGTGCAGCGTAGAGCCCGCGCCGAGCAGAGGATCAAGTACAACGACCCAGTTCTGCGAGATAACGAACAAGCGATATCGACTGCGCCGATACCCTGCACCCTGCTCCCTGCCCGACTGCCGCCGCGCCGAGCCGCACCGCAACAACACTTATAAAACACGCTTCTATGCAAATACAAATAACTATATACTATTATTCTCCGACGTGAATCATTCAAAATATATTTTGAGACGTCGACCGAATTGTGAATGTGTAGTCATTTGTAGAAAAATACTTTTTTTTCATCATACTGTGCAAACATATTAATTATATTTTTTAACATAGCACAGGTAGGTTGGTATTTTTGCATATTACCTACCACTTACCACCCTACAGGAATAGAAGTAGTTGAACGCTAGTTCATGACTGTTCTATTGACCTGATTTCAGCGCGTTTCAATAAGGACGAGCTATCCCGGAAAGGATAGAGGCCACGTTAAAAACTACAGCTATAAAATGTACTAGTATTTTTCGCGCCAGTGAAAGTTCTGGCAGAGGCGGGTAAATATTAAA
>DWMY01000981.1:0-17441 GCA_018249775.1 Heliconius hecalesia formosus | reverse complement strand
GGATCATCCTGGTACTGGTGGTGTCGTAAGAGGCGACTAAAGTACGTGTGGTAGAGTCACGTCGCCAGCAATGGCAACACGCATGGGCAGACTCGACCGGATCATTACCACCCCCGGCATTTAAACCGGCGTGAAGTAGTGGCTTTATGCCACTGCGTTTCGCATCAGGTAATGCCGGGCTCCGGCGCCCAACCCACCTTAAAGGCCAGCAACGCACCTGTAGCTCCTCTGGTGTTGCACGGGGTCGTGGGCGGCGGTGATCACTTACCATCAGGTGACCCGCACGCTCGTTTGTCTTGCCTTGTCCATAAAAAAAAACTAACACGTGATAAATAACACGTATTTAATACGTAGTAGGAAATGTATAGAATTTAAATTTTATATTCTTAAAGAGAAAATCACGGATCTCTTATAGAATAACTTTTTTATCCGTCTGTTTCTGTCTGTCCATTTTTAATGCATTATGTGGTGTGTGGCGGAAAGACACTCTGCTTCCCTTCTTCTTTACGCTACATAATGGACGCATTGCGTTTTGAGTAACGAAACTCAACCCTGTGCTTTGCCTCGATACCATAGCGGAGAATTTTATTTCATTGAGTGAGAATCGATTTTCTATATTGATCTAATCAAAAAAAAACATAACAGAACCTGAGGGTATAAATAGTAGTCTAAAAATCTAACTATATTTTTAGACTACGGATTGAACACTATATTATACCCATTTATATATTAATGAAGATTAAATTAAAATAGACAGCAGACAGAAGATCTGTAGATTCAAAGAAAGAAAAGTCTAGTTCCTTTAATTGAGTTCGTAGGAAAGTTGTTGATTGCATTCCTGAGCCATCAGTATTAAGAGCTTTTGACATTTCAAAGTTACACTTTGCTTACAGGGTAGTTGTTTAGAAAGTTCGTGTTTTTACTTGGTTTACGTTTTTTTTTATTATAAGAAGGTTTGTATCTAAATTACGTTGTAACATTATTCTAACAAAAAATAAAATATTCAAGTACTACTTTACTTACACTATATTTGAAACCAGGTCAACCGATGCCTCGATGATGCCTTTAGGGTACTGTACCTTATATAAGTTCTTAAATCTTCTTTCTCTTCTGTCAAATTTAATAATTGTAGATTGCAAATTTCTTTGATCACCTCAACTTGAATTCGATTTTCTGACTTTTTTTGTTCAGGAAATAACCAAGCGTAGCGTTGTCTTGAGCCACTTAACACGCAATATCTCGAAAATAGGGCTGTGTGTAAGAAACGCAGTATCTTAACACTAGAGGTAGGTAAAGAGAACTACCTGAAGAAGCTGAGAACGAAAAGAAGAAAAGAAAAGAAAACGAACCTATAAAACAATCATGCATAACTATATTTAATGTACCAAAATGGCTTAAATATTTAATGCAGTAAATATAAATTATTTTCGAATACTCCGCGGCAGCCGTCGTATATTACTTTACATATTTCTCACGAAGGCGTATAATTTCTTTAATAATTCACTGCGCGCTGCATACTGCAATAGGCACACACCGTATAACACGCCGCACAGCATTGCGGGTCACATTACTAGCAATACACGATAGTTATGGTAATCTTGTAACACTCTAACACGTAATACCACGTATTTACTACGTACTAAGAAATGTATAGAATTTGATTGTTAAATTAAAAAAAAAATACACAATTAATTTTAACATCTATTCAAAGTTTTCTTTTCGCCTTAGTTTCAAACTAAAAATATAATTCTAAGCTAAAGAATCAGCTGTAATTTTATATGTAAACGGTCAAACTATAAAGCAATTATAAATTCCAGTGAACCAGTGGCTCCAACAATAAACGACGCTCGAACCAAGTTAAGATTAACCAATCCAATTTCCTCAAAGATACAGAATTTAATGTTGAGATGCTATTTCGGAGATCCAAAATACCTGTTTCCGTACGACAGACTAACGAGAATTTATTTTGCCTCACTAAGAGAGGTTATGTTACGATCGTTCCCGCAAAATAACTTTTAAATTTTATTTTAAAGCAAATTCACCTTGCTGTATTATAGATTCCTTTCTTTCAGTCCCACGCTTTCACGTTGCGCCTTGCATATAGCAAAAAGGCAAAAAAATGGCAAGAAAAAAAGTCCAATTTTTGAATTGTTTCTTTAAATGTGACAAATGGGTAATAGATTCAGAGCCAAATAAATTATGTTTATCCTAAATAATACCTGAAGAACGTCTACCTATCCTGCTATATGCGGGATACAAGGTGAAAAGAAAAATGTTTAGTGACAATATTAGTATAATTTATCAACTTCGACTGATTCAATTATATTAAACACTCAAATGAATAAAAAAAGTAACACAAAATACATCACGTTTCTTACATTCTATTTTCCAATTAGTTCGAATTGTAAAGTTTTTCTGCAATTTCATTTGATAATTTGTGAAAGGCTTTTCTGAGCCGAATTATAAGAACGCTGATATAAAGTAAAGCTATCATTCACAATGCTATACTACAACAAGTTCCTGGAATTGATTTCAGTGGAAATCATAATTTTATAATTATCCTTATATCTTTTATAAGATTTGATCATTCGTATTATCTATAATTCATTGTCGAATTATATATAATGCAATTTATGTTTAATAATGTCCCAAATTTCTATTAAGATATTTTTTTTTTCAATTTGGTACTTCCAAAGCTTCTAGCTGCTTACGTGATGATTATACGTTCGAATCCTGCTCTCAAAAATACAAATTATTATTATTTTTCCAGATTTGGTAAAAAATATTACGTTGGAGTTCCGTAATCTATCGTACTAAACAGAAAGTGGCGTACGATATGTCTCAAAACTGAATTCTTTCTGTCAATCTAAATAAAATCTAATATAGACACGTAGTAATGTGCTAGCCAAGTTTAAGCAATAAAAATCATAATTAATTATATCCTCATAGCATCTCTCGAATATTTGCCGTGTGATCCCGGCATAGAATAGGATCATCCTGGTACTGGTGGTGTCGTAAGAGGCGACTAAAGTACGTGTGGTAGAGTCACGTCGCCACCAATGGCAACACGCTTGGGCAGATTCGATCGGATCATTAGCACCCCCGGCATTTAAAACCGGCGTGAAGTAGTAGCTTTATGCCACTGCGTTTCGCATCACGTAATGCCAGGCTCCGGCGCCCAACCCACCTTACAGGCAGGCAACGCACCTGTAGCTCCTCTGGTGTTGCACGGGGTCGTGGGCGGCGGTAATCACTTACCATCAGGTGACCCGAACGCTCGTTTGCCTTATCTTTTCCATAAAAAAATATATATATCTCAATCAGGTTCATCTTCTTCTTCATTGTCGTTTTGCTCTTGACAGAGCGGCCGTGGTCGTCCTGTTTAGGCAACTCGTAGGCGGATATGCCGCGTGACCTGCCTTCAACTTTTCCCTGAATTACATGGCGTTGCATGGAAATATGTCCGAATAGAGTGAGAATGTGTGCTTTAACGATAGAGGATAAACATTTTTTATGTCAAGTTCCCGGATTGAATCAGATAACCTAGGACTAAGACATTTTTGTAGGACGTCAATTAATACATTTTATATTTTTTGTTACTTTATTCTTAAAAAACTTTCATACAAAAAGCCTAGTATTAATACTAAGCCAGCTTATACAACAACTTATTTACAAAGGCTACTTATTTATATTTTGTATATCATAAACTGGTATGAATTATTTATCAATGCTAGAAGGATATCGGCAGGCCAAAAGAAATATGTTCGCGTTGTGATTTATAAACGAGGCTCGTTCAGGCGAAATCCTGTAATTTCAATCTATTAATCAATAAGTAAGCATGTCATCAACACCGCGCTTTGTTTTACCAGAGTGGAGGATTTATTTATTTTCATCTATCATATCTTATCGACGGCTACTATGAGCGGCAAGAAATGTATCATTAACCTGTCAAGGTACACAACCACCATATTTACAAGGGATAAAATTATGAAAAATATATTTTTTGGGAAAATGTCCCAAAAATGCCATGCCTTACTACTTACAATGATTCTTGGTACATAATATTAAGAATAAGAAAATATACCTATAAAAGATATAACAATTATCGTACAAATAAATTATCTTTTAACTTCACAAGTTACTAAAAACCTCTAAACTACAAAATAATTTAAAAAAAAACACGGCAGAAAACACAAAAATATTCATTATTTATAAATATTTACATTAAGTTAAATGATTTTGTTCCGTGGTTGTTCCCTAACTTAAGATGTTTATGTTCAGGTACACGACGTCGGGTCTCTCACAGGGGACATTGTGAATAATATTTTATTCCCTTTAGCTATTTACAAAGGTAAAATAGTCCTTTTGATGATATTGTTTTGTGCTTTCATTAATTCTGAAATATATATTTAGTCCTGTATGACATATATGTATATTTATGTATGGTTAAAGGAAAACAGGAAACAATAATGAGTTATGAAATAATATGTTTCGCGTGTAACTTTGTTTTCAAATAAATAAATAGTTTTTAAGCATTTTTAAAGTGTTATTCCACACTTAGGAAAGAAAAATACTTATTTAGAAAACGTATAAAAATTTTGAACGCAACGGGACTCGAACCCGCGCCTGGTCGGTTTCCAGGAGGCGCGGGTTCGAGTCCCACTGCGTTCAAAATTTTAATACGTTTTCTAAATAAGTAAATAAATAGTTTCACGCTGTTTCCCGCATATAGCAAGGTAGATATTTTAATACTAAACACTCGACACGTAATGCCCTCAGAATTTGGCGGAAAGTGAGGAACGGAGTGTCTTAACACTAGGCTCCCTTTGCCTACCATACACGTATGTGAAATACAGCGTGAAGTTGAAAAAAAATGTAATGAAAGTAAACATTCGAAAATAGCCGAGTAAAAATTCCCTACATTTTTAAGTTAACTATTGAAAGTTTATTTAAAAAATAAATCATAAAAATCTTTTCGAATGAGATAAAAAAATTTGAAGTTGAAAACCACCAAGCGATAAGGTATTTCTGACCTAATTACTAAGCCGATCGAAAAAGTAGGTTAGTTAATTCAGCTCTCGATTATAGTATTGTGAAATACGAATGACTGCTTGTGGAGTTTGTTCGTTCGTTTTTTGTGCTTGCCGCCCGATTTTAGGCGTTGCATGTTGAGTGGAGAAATTCAACGCCGCCCCTGAATTTTTCTTAGCTCCACGCTGAACCCCACATATAATAGGGTAGGCGGAGGGAACCTTGGAACCTAGTATTAAGATACTTTGTTCCTGTTAAGGCACTTCCGTTTTCTACTTTCCGCCTATTTCGAGGAATTACGAGTAGAGTGGTGATTAAAAGCAGCGCTTTGCCTCTTTCCCAGAGCGAAGAAATAAAAATATTAAATATTTCATTTCCTGGAGTAGACATCGAACCCAGAACCTGTGGCGCTTACAATAGTACGGATGTGCCACTGCGTCACGACCAGCCCAAAAATATATTTATAATATTCTTAACTTTAAATCACATACTAATAAGAAGATTATAAATATATTAAAATTCCATACATAAAAAACCGCGTACATAGCAAAAAAGCTTATTTTCAACAAACATGTTTGAAATTGCCCGTAATTCTTTTTCATCCCAAACGAACCTGATCTAAATCCGTAACAAAATTTAATATTATACTCGAATATAATTTAAGAGTAATCCTTTAGCTCATCGAAATATTTTATAAGGTTATGGGGAGAAATTTATCGCCTTTATCTCTATATATAATAAGACAGTAAAAATATTTTGTCTGTACATTTAGTAATTTCGACTAAAATCGATAGAGTCACTTAAAAAGAATAATAGAAAGCAAAAATATATTTTTTTTAATTTCTTGTCTGTCTGTCTGTCTGTCGATATGTAAGTCCACATTTTTCTCTGAAAGTACTGCACCGATTTACTTAAATGTTTCACCAATTGCTTTGTTTTAACTCAATTTAACTTTTGCTTCATCAAAATCGGTTCATTAAAAAAAAGTTATCGTCATTTGAATGAACTCAAGGCATTAGTTTGCCTGCGAATGTTATAAAACATATTAGAAGTCATTTTAGTTGTCAATCAATTCTGCTTATTAGATCAATAATTATGTAGTTTAAGCGGGCGAAGCCGCGGGCGAGCCGCTAGTTTAAAATAAAATAACAATTGAATATATTATAGCATATTACTAAAAAAATATTAAACTTTCCAAAAAGTTAAACAGTACAATATGTGTGTCGCGTTATGTCTTCTAGATATTGGATTGGGATTAGACGCGACCCAATATGTATTACTCTGCGAATTTGTTAAATAGATTTTTATTAAAGACCTTCCAGTTTCACTAACAGGTTTACGTGAGCAGAAAAAAATAACGGAATAAATTAAGATGAATATCCTGAGTATATCCATAGTTTTACTTAAAAAGACAACTTATGGTTTAGTTTCTTACTTTCCAGCTCCATCATCAAATCAATGATAAAGTATAATTATTTTGGTACCTGGTCTAATAATTTACAAAAAAAAAAAAACTATATAAATACAAGTTAGTGAAATTAATCCACATTTATTTTATAATATAATTAGTTTGTTACAATCTCTCGTTTTTTTTTTAGTTTTTTAATACGGGACAAGCTAAAAAAAGCCTAAAAATCCTTATAGCTAAAATAACATACCTACATCAAGTTTCGTTTCTTATGAAATTTATACGAGAAATTTTCGATTAATTTGCACAAAAATATTCATATTTTAGTAAAAAAATAAAATCACAAGTACCAAGGGTCATTTAGTAGTTGCATAAGTGATCAACGATTTAATTGCCCTACACTTTATATGAGTAATATAATATACTTACTTACTAATATAGTATAATGTATTCTAACCAATTAATAAAAAATTAAAAGCACATCGCGGTATTAACGAGCTACTGAATTACTGAATCATATTTTATATTGTAATGACAACACTTTTGAAAGCTCAAATGAAGTCAATTAACAGATAAACTCCAAATCGAAGAGAATCATTAACGAATTATGAACGCGTGGCTGCTTTATAATGCACGTCCACGTTAAAATAATATTTATTTATAAATATTGATTATTAAAATTTTATATTTTAATATTAATTAACTTATAAGGTTTAACATTTTTTAAAGTGTTATTCCACCACGACATTGATACACAAAATGTTATTGTAAAGTCAAAATTTCAACCTCATATTCGTTTCACAAATTTATATTCGCATTTCTTCACTCTGGTGTCGAGGCTAAGCGCGGCGTTGAGTTCTGCCACTAAACACGCAATGCCTCCAGAATTCGGCAGAAAGTGGGGAACGGAGTGTCTTAACACTAGGTTCGCTTCGTTTACCTAATTTATTTTTATTTAATTATCCTGTTTAGAATAGGAATATCCTGCTACTGATGGTGTTGTAAGAGGCGACTAAAGTACGTGTGGAAGAGTCACTTCGCCAGAAATGCGTTATACTGCGTTTCGCATTAGGTAATGCCGGGCTCCGGCGCTAAACTCCAATCCTCCGTGGAATATGATAGCTATTTCGATACTATAAAGGAAATCAAAATGAATGGGGTACTTCCGGTTGACTTATAATTATGTAGCTTAACAGCCAGCATCTACAGATAGTATTAGTTCAGGAAAAAATCTGAAAACTATACATTTGTGGTTAAATCCTGAGAAATAATTGTCTTAAAAAGGGGGCAAAAGTTGATGTTGAAGGCGCTTGTTCAAGTGTGGTATCAGATGAAATCTGGCTATGCTAAGCCTGAATATCAGAAAAAGCCCGAGACCTCCAATTTTTGTTTGAATTTAACATTATTTTACCTTATATATCTACGTATACACAACAAATAATTATAAACACAACAATAAAATTATTTATTTGCAAATGTAACAAAACCGTTTGAACAAGTAGTTAATTAATGTCGCCGTAAGCTCAGTAATTAAGTGCTTGCGATTTCGCTGATTTGCATAAACAACCGGTCTATGTATACTCTATTGTGCGTGCCAAACGGCACGCAGGGCATTCCCCTGCGATCACAAACTCTTCACAGACGTCCATCAAAGCTTGTACTTTTTTTTTCAGGGGCGAGCTACTCTTATCCCTCCCCGTTCGGTGACGCTGTCAAAACCAATCCAGGCCAACAGTAATAAAAGATAATTAAACAGAAAAAGATAATTACTTAGAATTACCGTTGGGTAGCGGAAATTTGTAAAAATCTCCCTACAGAGATGCTAACAACATAAATAAGTTGTAACAAGCGTGTAAAAATTTCGACGTAGTTTCCAGGAGGCGCGGGTTCCAGTCCCGCTACGTTCAAATTTTTATACGTTTTCTAAATAAGTAAAAAATGTTTAAAACAATAAATGACACTTCCTAAAAAATAACGTAGCTATTATATTTAGACGTAGTTATTTCATAAGAGGTCTACGTAGTTATTTCATAAGAGGCCAGTCGTGGCACAGGGGCACAAAGTGTGGCTGTAAAACTGACTGGTTATGAGTTCGATCCCTACTCGAAGAGATTAAATATTTACTTAAATTTATATTTCCAAGACAAGGCAAAAGAGCGTGCGAGTCACCTGATGGTAAGTGATTACCGCCGCCCACGACCCCGTGCAACGCCAGAGGAGGAACAGGTGCGTTGCCTGCCTTTAAGGTGGGTTGGGCGCCGGAGCCCCGCATTACCTGATGCGAAACGCAGTGGCATAAAGCCACTACTTCACGCCGGTTTTAAATGCCGGGGGTGGTAATAATCCGGTCGAGTCTGCCCATGCGTGTTGCCATTGCGACGTGACTCTACCACACGTACTTTAGTCGCCTCTTACGACACCACCAGTACCAGGATGATCCTATTCTAGGCCGGGATCACACGGCGCAAAACCTACCTACACTGCTGTGTGCGGGATATAGCATGAAGATGACTATTATATTTACAAAATTATAGAAAAAAATTAAAAAACTTAAGTTCTAGCAAAATTTAGTACGATAATAAAGTATGACGTAATCTACATTATATTTGCTGTCCGATAAAAAAATACTTTACTCGCATTGTTAGAGGTCGTTTTATTCCATTTTGGCGTGAAATCGATTGTCTCAGACCCTTCTCACATATAACTCTTGTTACATGTGGAATATACGTTATTACAACTGATCCAGTGGTTAATGATTTTGCTAAGCTAGAAAATAATGAGTTCAATCACTGATCAAAAAGGATATGTTTTGTATTACGACCAGCATTATTATTAGCATTATTATCTAGATATTTGTAAGGAAGCCAGATTGAATATTTGTAATTTTTTTTAGTAGCCTCCTGCCTTATAGTTTTTAGGCATTCCGTTCTCAGACATTTCTATTACTTAAAATAACACCTTGTCTTGAAACCAGAGTGCGGAAATGAAAATAATGTTTTTCCCCAAGTGAGAATCGAACTCACAACAGTCGCATATACAATCAGACACTGTGCCGCTGCGTAACGACTACGTCAATAATTGTCGTACGTATGTGTATGTACATACATATTTATAATATTATCTACAGAAAAAAGTCAAAATACAAAAACAAAAACAATATTTCAAAATAACGTCCTCCGAGATATAAATGGGTAAATGAATTCATCCCGTTATGAATGCCTTAGCGTCGCCGTTTTATTAATTGATATAAATCGTTCGTCTGCGGGCGAATGCGGCGCTTAACTTGAGTTTTAATTTTAACTAAGAATAATAGGAACAAAGCTTCCCTTATATATAAAATATCAAGATGACGGGATATCATTACAAAATGCTTATTATATATTTTTTGGTTGGTTTTAAAATAATAGTACGTATAGTAGTTATTTTGTTTTCATAGCCTCAAGACGTATCCCGCATACAGCAGGATAGGTGGACGGGACATAGTGATAAAACAATTCTTTTCCCACTGTGAGACATTACATTGTGTTAGTGGAACTCAGCACCGCGCTTTGTTTTGTTATCTTTCTAAAATTATTCTTTCCCCCGAGTAGAAATCAAACCTACAATTTGTGTAAAATGTTTAGAGTAAGAAGCAATGCTTGAATTCTATTCCGAGTGAATTCAGAACTCGGCACCCATTTAGATCTCCCAGTCTTCGAACTGTCGAGTCTGTCGAACAACACATTACGTAACATTTATCTCTCATATCACATTTATGTTTCTGATAGGATTGTTATTACTTTTCATAAAGTCATTATTAATATTTATCATCAACATTTTGGTATTTTCAAAATCGTTTGAGTTAAAATGTTGAAATGTTATATATAACACAAGCACACATATATAATTTAGCACACTTGTCAATAAGAGTACTGTATGTATATGTTGCAAAATTTCATGTATATACACTAATTGGTTGATGTTAATTATGAAAAATGGACTCAAAAGTTGCTTAGAAATAGTTTGAGTAAAATACACATTACTTATTTCCAGCTTTTTTACTTGGTTCGATGCTCTGGCGCGTGTCTTGATTCGTATGCTTCCCATATTATTACTTGTCCGAATAATTTATAAAGCTTTGAAAGTACGAGGCGAATAACTAGTCGTGAGGACGTTAAGCTCACTGAGCTTGCAGTAACCGCTAACAAGTAACAAGCATTAGATCCTTTCAAGCCAAAGCAAATAAAATTCATGAGGAAAAGCCTATAAAGGTGAAAGGGAAAAAGGCAGAGGGAACCTGGTAACATTGTCTTCAGACACTCCATTCCCCTTTAAGATACTTCCATTAGCCACTTTCCCCCCAATTTTTGAGGCACTGCGTGTTGAGTAGCGGAAATTAACGTCATGCTTTGTCTCGTTATCTGAGCGACAAAATGAAGATATTAAATAAAAAAATAGAAAATATTAAAACAAAATCAAATGCATTTATTAATTTAAAAATAATTACAATCCTTATTCAATTATTATGAATAAAACCTTATTGAAACTCCATCGTGCCTCAACACGCATTTTCATTCCCCTCCCTCATTTGTACTCCCCTTTCCTCTACATAATTATAATTTTTAATATAATAAAAAAATGCGAATTAAAATATATTTATCTTAATATTTTGATAAATAGAAACAAAAGAGTCCAGTCAATTTCTTTCTAGCAGAGCGTGGTTTCGATCCACGGACCTCTGGGTTATGGGCCCAGCACGCTTCCACTGCGCCACTCTGCTCTACGGCCAGTATGTTCAACGTACCTATCCATATTGCTGATTTTCGATACTCTATCCCCGCTTTTCGCCGAATTTTTAAGACATTTATTGCTGAAAAGCGAAACCTAACACCGCAACTTATCATGGCGGTCTCTCATGTCTATACTTCAGAATTTTAAATGTAAATTACAAAAATATTGATTGACTTCATTAGCAATAAAAGCAGGTAGCTACGAGATATCTTACGTTTTGCTCGACAAACTAAGAGAATCTAGTTATAAATCAATTCGTTCACTCATTTAGATACTGGGTACCAAATACTGCATTTCTTCTGCCACTTTCGTAAAAATGGAAAAAAAGTATGTACATATTATGCTCATATTGGCAGAGTGGGACTGCGTCTGACTATGAACTTCTTCTTCGACTGGAGGAAATTAATTTATTTACAGTTTCTATTAACTCGGTTAATAATTAAAGTACGATGGTGGGTTTCGTCTTTGAAGACGCAATTGGGATAAAGCGTGAAGATAAAAAAAAATATATAAATATAACAAAAAAAAAATCCTAGGTCTGTCACGATTATATTAATAACAAATCATAGTTTGGTAATTATCTTTTAATTTTGTATGGGTATAGCTCTCCACGATAATTAACTGAGGTGCTATCAACGTCCGTCGAGCTTTCCCTCTCTTTTCCTCTCGCAGCGCTATTTACATAATTTACACAACATTCACAAAATGAAGAAGAATAAATCGTTTGATACAATCTTAGCGTCCTTTCTGTAAACACTTGTCGCGAGTTTCTCTGAATATAATATTGTTAGATTGGAATTTGTTAGTGTTTAGTAGGAGATGAAAAATAAAATATAGTGAATATTAATGTTATTTTACGCTGCTAAATAAAAGATCGATTCACTAAAATTACTCAGATTTTTTACAACCAAACCATTAAGACCAGACGTAAGGGCCACAAAGTGTGACTGTAAAATCGACTGGTTGTGGGTTCAATCTCCACTCGAGGAAATGAAATATTTCGCGCGGAATTGAGTTCTGCCACGCAACACGCAATGCCTCCAGAAGTTATTACCTACAGAACTTATTCGACACAAAAATATTTTTTCATTTCGAACCAGTAGTTCTTAAGTTTCATGTGTTCAATTGTTTGGTTGAACGCATGAAACTGTTCATATTTATAAAATAAGTACAGATAAATAAAAAATATATATATTCATTCTATTTTTATTCATGTATGAAAAATCATATTACCAGATTAGTTTTCCCTTGTAAGTTATATATGTTTATAACATTCGCTTGGACTTGAATGTATGTAGAGTACAGCGGTACAAAATTAGTTTGTTTCAGTACACGAGAAGCTTACTGATGCCAGGTTAGAGCTACAACGTCGTATCTGATTATATGTTAAGTAAGTTATTCATCAAATACCAAGATATATTCTAAAACGTATGAAAATATTGAATTTGTGTTACATACAATGATAAATATTAATTAATACAATTTACTTTTGTTACAAATCTTGGATTGTGGTTTAAAAGCGGTCTTTGCACGTTGACTGTCAACGTGATGGTTGTAGTTTCAATTCCCACTGAAGGGAATAAAATAGTCTTGATTTTTCTCGTTCTGGTAGCAAGACAAAGCGTTAGGTTGAAATCCACCACTCAATGCACAATGACTCGAAAAATTAGCAGAAGGTAATACATAGAAATAAAAAAAAATCTTTAATACAATTTGTCTCCATCTAAAAGAGTTCCTTTACTGTGTGGAATAAGAGTGTAGAGTAAAAAAATGATGTGTCGCTAATTCAGACAAAAAGCAAAACAATCATTTTAGTAGTAATTAATTAAAAGCCAGTGTAGACTCCCCATGCATATCGGGCAAGACTCTTTAGAACATAAACAAGCGCGAGACGTGCTCGCTACCGAAGGCTCCGTCCAAAAATTGGAGACTTCGAGCTTTTTCTCAGATTTAAGCTAAAGTTCGATCTTTTTCTGCCTAAGGCAGAGCCCTTTCATCTGATACCTCCCTTGAACTAGCGGCTTTGATACCATGTTTTGCCCCCTTTTTAAGGCTAATATTTTTTAGGATCTTAGATCTCTCGACAGACAGTCAGACAACAACGTGATCTTATAAGGGTTCGTTCTTTTCTTAAAAGATACGGAACCCTAAAAAAGGAATCGTAATATTTTTTGAGGATTGAATAATTAAATATTATTAGTAGTTTATACATAAACATATTAATTAAAAAATATATATTATTGAAAGAGGTCAGTCGTGGTGTAGTGGCATGAGCGTGTGACTGTAAACGCGACACGTTGTGGATTCGCTTTCCACTCGAGGAAATGTAATATTTAATATTTTCTTTTCTACGCTCTGGTTCGAAGCAAAGCGCGGGTTTCTGTCACTCAATACGAACGCCTACAGAAATCAACGGAAAGTGGAGAGCGGAGTGTCTTAACACTAGCCTTTCTATGCCTACCCTGCTACATATTAATATGCAGCGTGAAGCTAAAAAAAGGACAGGATATTATTCATTTAATAAATATCGTAATAGGAAATCCATGTATAGCTGTCGAGTGTCGGCCCTTGTTCACACACATAATTAGTTATTGATTGATTGCTTAGTGCCCAAATCATAGGAAATTACGTTAATTACCTACAACTGATTTTCGTAGTACATTAGTCCTATTAAGCGCTGTTAGCAAATGGTTAGTGTTAAAACTCTCCGTTCTCTACTTTCTGCCCAATATGACATTACCTGTAGAATGTAGACATAAATAAATTGTAACAAGCGCATAAGAATGTCAAAGTTTCTTGAACAACGTATGGCTTAGTGGTCAGAGAGCTCCCAAGTAGGAGCTTTAATTTGAGCTCTAGTCGCTGACAATTTAGAAATAATAATAATAAATATACTTTATTGCACCTTAAAAAAAATAAAACAATGTAAAAGCGTAAAAATAATAAGAAATTACTACAAGGCAGCCTTATCGCTTCAAGGCAACCTTTAAATGTTGGAGTTGTATAAAAGTGGGCGGTGCACTACATGGAATATTTACATAATTATGTAATGTTAAAAATATATCAAGTACATAAAATACAAATAAATAAATATTTATTAAGATATAAACATAAAAGTTAGATACACACATACATACATGTGTATGTATGTATGTGTGTATGTAATACTTACATATGTAGATCCAAATACTTGCTTAGCATAAAGTTTTTTTACAAGATAATTTCGCGGTGCCTTGCGGTGCGTCAACGTTAACATTTAGTGTATGATACATAGGTGTGTGATACTATTTTATGTCCTAGTACTGGTGTATGTAGTAGTGTCCGCCCGTCTCATACGGGTGTGTGGTGCTATTTTATATCCCAGCTCTGGTGTACATATATAGTAGTGTCCGCTTATTTGTCCAACGCTTGGTCTTATCGTAGAAAACATAATGCGTCAATCGGCTGATGTCGATGATATTCTTAAAATATATAGCCCGTCACTGGGCGTCACTGGGCGTCACTGGTGCTGACATATCTACCTACCCTGCTGTGTGCGGGATACAGCGTGAAACTGATTTACTAAATATACAGAATTCAATATTATTAAGATAACGATAAATAAATTTGTAGTTATAAGAAACATACACGAACGTTAAATGGGTATATTAATGTAATGCCCTCTAAAGAAACAAATTGAAGTGGATTTACATATGTGAAGCAGAGAGTTATATGTTATGTTATTATGGCTTTGGCCTACATATAATCTCAACTCCACTGCAAGTACGTATATTAGACTTCAGTCTTTGAATCCGTTATTTAATAACTTATCTTTTGCAAAAGTATTATGAGAATCATAAATATTAACTATTCCGATCCATACCGGAGGATTCAGAGCCGAACGGCCGGAGTCCACGGTAAGTGGCGGGTGCGGGGCCATTCATTTCCCCCCTTAGTTATAACTATCAGTAATGACTGGGTATAACAGAGAGGAGGATAGGACGTCGACGATATTTTTAAGAAATATCACGGGAGATTAAAACGGACAGACTATGACATGTTATTTATCATAATATATTTTATTTGTACTTATATTAAATTTATGGTACATTTCATATTAATAGTTACCTCTGAATCTCTAAAAGATCTTGGATTACTTACGATCACTACGAAAGGATTTACTCGTATATTAGACGTATCACGAGACATACTAAAATATTAAAATGATTATTTAGATAATTTTATTTAAATATTTTATTGAGTAGAGTGGGGAGTCAGTTATATGTTACCCACGGCTTTGTTTCTGTTGCCAAATGGATAATACATACATATTTATTTATATCAATATTTTTAGGTATCCTGCACATAGCAGAGTAGGCAGAGGATAACTGAGAAATCGTTTCCGATTCACTTTCCTTCCTATTATTATGCGTGAAATGGCGGAACTCAACGCCGCGCGTTGTGTCGTTACGTAACGTCGTTGTGAAATCTCGTGGAAGTCTGTCGCATTTACAGTCACAGGCTTAAGCCCTGCGCCACAATTAACCTCAATTACGCTATTCGAATGACTATAATATATAAGCCATTATTGTATTAGGTTAAGATTTAGGATTTAAATAAATAAATAAAATAAGATATAATATCTTCCCGAAATAACCAAGTTATTTGGAGAAGATTAAAGTGATGTAATAGTATATTGTTAGAAATCGGAAGTGGGTAACGTTTTTAAAGAAACACATCAAAAACACACATCGTCTATATGATTCTAAACTATTTTAACTATTTTGAAAGAGATACTATGTAATTGCAATAAGTGATATGTATCACCTACTAACATTACTTCACACTAGTTTCCTTCCAATAGGGGCCGTCACTCACAAGCGAGTGCCCCCGATTGACACAATTCTACTGCTTTTATAGTTATTTTCCACCTAAATCTACCCTCTTTTACACGAGTACGCTAACAATATATATATTTCCTTTCTTGATAAATTGATCATCCAAATAAAAAAACAAATTGAGCCATTAGCGCCTGTAACGAAAAACAAATGTAGTATTATAATTTCTTCTACATATAGATCGAATCTATAACCATCGCTTGTACTTATATAGAGCTATAATATAAATAAATCTTAATATAATTTTAAAAGGAAAAATTAAAAAGACGTTTAATTATAAAGTCTCGAAGAAAAGGCTATCTTTCAACAACATAGTTAACGCTACAGCGGAATAAAAATGAGGTTTTAATTTCCGTAAACAGCTGATAGTACGACGCGATGTAATGAACGACTTGAACTATCAAGTATAACTTTGTTATAAGAAAAAGCTGGACAATCTCAGAGTTTCTGAATTTAAATCTTTATTTTATTCTTAGGTTTTGGGTTCGAATCTCAGTCGGGGGAATTCATTATTTTTATTATCTCGCTCCTGTATATAGACAAAACGCGGCGTTGAGAACTATCACTCAACACAATAGACATTTTTGACACTACTTTCACCCTGCTCGACCCTGCTAGCGTTATTCTAAAAAATATATATTCTGAAAATGTGATTTAGTAATGTTTGTTAGTATACTTATTCTTATAACATATTGTCATCCATATATTTTTGATCAATCCGGATATAAAGGTATTATAAATAAGTTAACAATGCTTTCGCGTAATATGTTTCTTATTATAATAAAAGCAAGAATAATTTACGAAGCAAGATAACTGAAAAGAGGTCAAAGCTAACAAATTACAGACTTCCGGTATAAATTACTCGTAGGCCCTCCTACGCGCTGTACGTGTCATAAAGTGACGGATTTGGTTATAAACCACATTGAAATTTGCTTATTATTAAATATGATGTTACATATATATTAAGGCCAGTCATGGCGCAGCGGCACGAAGTGTGACTGTAAAACCGACGGGTTGTGGGTTCGATCCCCACTCGACGAGATGAAATATTTACTTAAATTTATATTGCCATTTCTTCGCTCTGGTGTCGAGGTTAAGCGTGGCGTTGAGTTCTGCCACTCAACACGCAATGTCTCCAGAATTCGGCAGAAAGTGGGGAACGGAGTGTCTTAACAATAGGTTCCCTTTGCCTATCCTGCTTTGTGCGGGATACAGCGTGAGGCTGATTTTTATATATATATATATATATATATATATATATATATATATATATATATATATATATATATATATATATATATATATATATATATATATATATATATATATATATATATATATATATAAAAAAAATA